>BQNB010048385.1:22656-42591 GCA_026074375.1 Tanacetum coccineum | reverse complement strand
CATCTCAATATTAAGTTCTACGGTCATCGTATGATGATCAATATCTATATACTTTTATTTTATTAGCATTCTTAAGGAATATGTAAGAAAACATACGAAGGAAGTGGAAATAGTTTTCTAAAGCTTTATTTCTGTCACCAGTCGGCAATTAAAGGTTGACGAAAACCAAATGTATCAAAACAATAGTAAAATCAATTATTGTAATCAAAATCCATGTGCACTAAAAGGCGCATACAAAGTTACAAACATGTGGATATTTCATATCCAAGGAAGCAGATGTGGATGGCATTTATCAGACGTACGTTACTTTTTCTTACTCCTACGTCTCATAATTATAGTTTATATTTCCGTTTTAGGTTGTTACAAACTGATTGTTCACTTGAAAAAATAAATAGATTAGTTAAATTAAATTTATTATTTCATCTTGAATTGAGGTGATAATTACAAACAAAAAAGAAATTTTAAATTAACTTTTTAAGAGTAAAATTATTATTGTGCAAAAAGTAAAACAGAAAAAACTGTAATAATGATATTTTTTAAACTTTATGTTTTTTTTCAATAACAAATAATTATGAAAAGAGGGAGTATATGTCACTATAAATAGAAACCCATCAACTTTACACTTGTTATCATTGCAAGCAAATCATTAACATATTTGTAAACACTTATTCGTTTAAACAATAAAAAATAACCTTCTTAACATCACATACAACATCATTAGATTCGACCTAAATCAAATAAAAAAAGTTATCAAAACTTGATACAATGATAAAAGATCTTATAATAAATATAGTTTCTAAGTATACGAAATTTACCTCATTACTTTTAGATATGGGATCAACCGATTTTAGAGAATTGTTAACATCACCAACAGCACCAGGCACACCTTCTGCAACATCAGGTTTTAAGTCTAAATCAAGAAACGTATCCCAACTCCATAATCTTAACTCAACCACTTTTTTTTTTCAAAGCAATCTGATAAAAAATTGTTGTTAATTTAATAATTTTTAAACATTATAAAACGTATAAAAACGTGAACCTATTCATCTTAAGAGTCAAACTCCTTTTTACCTCCTTTTTTACCTCTTAACCATCAGAATCAATCGATCTCCTACACATATAAGTTACGTGTAATTTGTATATTTTCATTTAAAAGTGTTTTTAAAAAAAACTATATATAATTTGTTAAAAATAACATTAAAAAAAAGATAAAATGTGTAATTTCATTTGAAAATGTTTTTTAAAATTTATTTATCTTTATGTTAAAATTAAAAATTTAAAAAAATATAAGTCTTAAGTAATATTCATAAATCAATATTTTATTAAATTATTACAATTTTATTTTTTTGTAGATTGAAAATGTGTCTTAAAGTTTGTAATGTAATTAATTCATGTACCGTCGATATATCGAGAGCCACCCTAACAACGTGACACTTCTAAATGCAAGATCTGAAATAGAGTTTACTACCATACACAGTGAAATCAGTTAAACAGTGAGTGTGTCTTGCCTGATTGTATAATATATGACATGAAAATGTTTAAAAAACGGATGCGCAAAGATGAAAATGGTATATTCAAAATATTTAAACGGATGAGTCTCCGAGCGATGATCTGAATATGGAAAATATTCTTAAAAAAAATGGGTAGAGGCGAGATGATATAGATATACCGCGTTTGAGATGTTAAACGGTTGAGTCGAGACTAATCATGAATATAACATGAGACTATAAACAAATGAGTTCTGACACGGATGTCATTGTGCTAAACATGTGGAAAGAATGTTAACAGCAAATCAATATTGATATATTAATTATATGCTTGTAATGTTGGGCCAATTCAGCAGCCCAATTAATCCTTGCCTAATTTAAAAAACGAGAAATTAAGCTAAGTAGTTAAGAACTCGTTGATAGACACAATCAGCGAGCAATGAAGAACGATCCGCTAAGTTGCATAAAGCTCAGCGAGCAACCTTCCAGACGTATTGAATCCATTGAGAATCAACAAGAAAGTCGAAGATTAAACTTGAAGACTTACACTCGTCCACTCGGATGGAATATCAAACTGATATGTAGATGGAAATAAACGCTAAGGGTTTTAAAAACAGGAGAGTCATGCGGTGGCAAATATACTCCGCTGAGCATAATCCCCCCTATTACACATCATGTGAACGCAAAGTAACAAGTTGATCTTTGTAATTATCTCTAAGTGATGTTTTAGGCGGAGAAAACTCCAACTAAATGCATAATGGCGGGACAAAAGTAGCATTTACAGTTAAAGCCTAAAAAACCAAAAGTTACTGAGTTCTATGGTGAAGAATTGCGAGTGGACATCAGTTAGGTAGAACGTTCACAAAGTATGCGGCGAGGCATTGCTTTTTCCAAAATGACAGTGTGTACATTAAATGCAGTTGTACGTCAACTTACAGGACATTCCTTCGACAAGCGTGAACTAAACGCTCGCAATTGCGCCCACTAAAGGATTCCAAACCTCAGAGCGTACCACAATATAAAATAAGAGAAAGTTGTAGCGGAGTACAAATGTTATCAGCTACTTAAATTCTAACGTGAGTTTATTATAGGCATTTACTCATTTGATTCGAACTTCTTAACACAATAGTCACTGATACCTATCAGCTGGGCTAGACAATTTTTCGCTTGTAATCTTGATTCTCTTGAACTAAGGAAATTAACTACACACCTTGTCCACCAGGGTCTAATCTACATTCGTCATTTCTCCAACTAGTACGAGATCCATAGCACCTTTGTAATTCCTTTGATTATAATCAATAAAGACAAGGAAACAGGTTACCCACAAAAAGGCATTACAAAACGATTGAAAAAGTAATTACTTGCTGTTCTCTCATTCTTTAATAAGAGTTATATTTCCTTATAGATGTGTTTAATTGGCAACTTTACGGTCAAATCTGTTTCAGGCCACATGAGATTGTTCCCCATAGACAAAGAGTTTATCAAAATTATACTTATTGGAACATGCATTTCTAGCTTAACAATACAAACGAATAACACATTAAACAACAACAACAAAACCCACAATATGCCTGAAGGCCGGGAGGAAAGCATAACACACATTAAAATACAAACATAAGCGGATGAACACACTAAAATTAAACATATGGATTTATTCTACCCAAGGACCTAAACTTTTCACTATGTCATCTCTAGAGCTCATAAAGTATTTGAGCACCCTGAACTAGACAAGTGTGGTCCGTCGGGATGCCTCTCTAATTCCCAACCTTGCCTTCCAAATATCTTATTCTTGCCTCTAACCACATGTTTATCTTTAAACTCGCTTTGAGACCTACATTTTGAGTCCACCCTTATGCGTTATTGTATCAGATCTACAAGTGTACCAGACAGAATAACTTTGGATGTTGCGTTGGACCAATTTTAGGAATATTAGCTGGCAAGTCAAGCAACTCCGCGAATGCATAGATTAAGTTAGAAAACCTTGGCGTATTCTAGTTAAAATATAATGTAAAAGTCAAAGATACGTTGAGAAGCACATATCCTCTTAAGTATGAATACGGATAAGCAACTGATACATGCAAACTGGAACTCCGACTAATTGTTTAAAAGTGAATAAATGGATGATAATAACTTGGATAAGCTTAGTCACTATATGTATTACCTCCAATAATAAAGCCTTAACAAACTCTGTCACGTACCATTTGTTGGATCCATTTCTCTCCATGCAGTAAGATCACTTACTAAGCAAGTAATTAAAGTTTAATACTTGTGCGCTAATGTGAGTGTGTTCATTACTGTCCATGGCAGGCATAGTTCCTTCAATGTACAGTAAATCTATCTTCAATCATCAATATACTGATATTTAATTGTTCTCATATCTTTGGCTAAGTCAGTAGTTCAATGTGGTGCCACAAACATGATGATTAGAAGACCGTATAAGCAGATTGATCACATGATTAGATATTAGGTAACGCAAGTGGACCTTAAATGCGCTAAGGAGAGACTATGCTTCTTCTTTGAGGGTTAAGCGATATTTAATACGAAGACAGTAAGAAAGTGTAAATTCTTCAAACTGGCAAAACACCTGTAGAGTTGTGCGATAAAAGTCTAAGGTTGAATGACTTATATAACTTCATAGAAGAAGATTGTCCGATTTTGCAACGGAATGTAGAGCAACAAGAATCAAGCTCACAACATGAGTGCATTGACTCTTGACAACCAGGGAACACATAATCTATTCACGATACAAAAAGTGCAAAATGGAGATCATAAGGTGGATCGCACTTCGCTTTCCGCGACTTAACAAAACACCAAGACCGACTTCGATACACGCAGTTGGCTGAATGGAGCACACATTGTAGCAACATCGATTCAGCATCAGTCGACACTGTATCCTCGACTCTCTATTGATAAGTTGCAAAATGTCTTTCCAATCAGATATACTAAGCATTAAACATATGGAAAGATGTAACTCTCCACAAGATTCCTTGGCACATCTCAGCGACCGTAACCTCCACAAGTCAATCCTCGGTACCACTATAAATAGGGAGTGTTGGTTGTAGCAAATGACATCGCTTTTATTATTCTATTTGTATCTATAAAAAAGCGCATTACTACTTGTATTGAACATATCAAACAAAAACATCAAACACATCCCTTTTCCCCCCGACTGAGCGGGAAAACATTAAACACTCAATAATAAACTGTTACGTATCAACATAACATTTAGCATAACGGATTACTAAGCCATACAAGATTATCATGTCTTTTAAAAGCTCATAAAGTACTGGCACCTTACTGACATGTGGTGGTCCCCTCAGATGCCTTTCCAATTCCAGTCTTGCCTCTAGAATCTTTATTGTTATCTCTAGCATGTTTATCTTTAGATCATTGACCTTGTAGTTTGAGTTCTTTGTTGGTTCATATCTAAAAGGTACCCGAGAATAAGTTGGATATTGTGTTGAAGGTCTCGGAGAAAAACTTTGATGTGTTGAAGGTCCATAAGAAGAACTTACACTGAGCTAATCAAAATCATCCTTCCACACAAAATATCCTACAACCATATCTTGTTTTGTTTTTTAAAAAGATTAAATAATATTAAATAACAAGAACAAATTACATCATAATGAAGAAAAGGTATAAAACAAACACATACCTTTAGTATACAACTAACTATATTGTTCTAAAAAGATAGAACAAATCGGATACCAAAACAAACCATCTCGGGTGATACTATAATTCATATCTCTGGTACATCACTCAAACATCAAACATGCAGATCAAACAGACACTCAAGTGCAACCAACTAATCTTGTTCCAACTTTTTATTCCCTAACACCATAACCCCGGTATGACTACATTTCCTATTAGATTTTAGATTATTTACAAATTAATTAAATCAGTTAATAAATATAACTTTATATTAAAGAGGAGAAAAATTGGAACTGTGAAAGTTTCACCCACCTTTCACGATGTAAAAAAAAAAAAAAAGAATTCAAAACGCAGACCCTGAAATATGTAAACGTTACAACCGACTTTGAACTTTAATCTGTTTACGACCTTTTTTATATAACAAACTTTATTTATCAAATATAGAGCACATATCTATCGATTTATTCGGAAACAAAAATGTCACTGTAAAGATTGCTGAATTGCGAACAAAACAAGCCAAATATTGCAATGCTTACGACATGCGTACAATTTTATAAAAAATGTTGAAATTTAAATTATATATATATTTAAAATATTTACGAAAAATAGTATTTGAGGTAATCGGTTCGTTGCAATGTGATTCCCAATGAACGACCAATAGTACTTACGTTATCACGGATCCGTTGCTAACAAATAGTCCTTGCGTGCTCCGCAACAGCGAACGAGGTTAACGTACCTCTTTTATTTAATTTATTAATATCAATTTTAAATTATTTATAACTAATTTAAATCATTTTTAAATTATTTATAATTAATAAAGTCATTTATAATTAAAATCATTTATAAAGATGGTACAAGTAATTGTTGTTTCCCTCTTTTTTTTTTAAATTCCCGCCAAACGTTTACAACTTTGTTCTCAAAAGGAAAGAAAACAAAAATAAAAACAGATTAACCACCTAAGTTTTTACTAAACAAATAATATAAGAGTATCCTCTTTATAATTTTTTATATAACAATTTTTTGAGTCGTTTATCTTCTAGGTTTGAATTGGTTCTTCCTGGCTTCAAAACTGCTCTGCCGAAACGACCGTGGGTCCCGTGCACAATGCTTTCAACCCCACAAAATCAGCAACCTTCACAAAACCCTATAAATCATCACCTTCAACCCCATAAATTAACCACACCACTATACATACGAAACCACCACCGCTGGTTACTTTCTTTGAGGTAAATTCGTTTCTTAATTAGTAAATTTGTGTTAATTTATTTTGTTTATGTTTTTAGGTTTTCTTTTTTGGGTAGGTAGTGTTTAACCTCCGCCACCATACTAAAACTCTCTCTCACATGCAACCACTCCTAATATCTATATTTACTCGTTACCCTCGTAGCAGAGCAAACCGCCGCCAGCTGTCCGCCAACCATCATCACAACCGAAGACCATGAGCTGAAGGATAGTTTAAATTTTGGTATAATTCCGCGTTTGTTTTAAATGTGATGTAAAGTTTTAGCTTTTAGTATTGTAGTTGTAAATCAGTGTCATCAATTTTTCTTTTAATTTTGGTGGATTGTTTGTGATTGATTATCAAAACTAGTTATGTTATATTTGGGTCGTTTGGTATTGCTTATTGAGTCTGCTTATAAACAACTATGTATAAGTAGTCTCTATAAGCAATCACAAACAACCCAACTATAAAATAAGCAGTTTTTGATAAGCAATCCTCAACGACCCCGGAAAAGCAACGACCCAAAAATCCCATAGTAATAGGTTTTTACTACTTCAAAAAGCAATCACGAATAGCCCTTGTAATTAGTTAATCGAAGAGCGGTCCTAAACAGCCCCAATAAGCAGTTAAGTCGATAAGCAAGTCTAGACAGTCCTATGAATCATGTAATCCAAGCATAATCTATCATTGATAAGTATCCATTTAAAATTTGTCATCTCTAAATGAAAATCCAACTGGTGTCTATCATAACACAAATAGCCACCTAAAATAGAATTATATGATGAATTCTATCATTTTTTTACTGGATGATATGCAAAAAGAAGTGGTCTAATAGTATATTAGTAATATAGGTATTCCAACCCAATGTGAAAATATAGGTATTCGTCTTTAAGATGGCATGACAGTTGATTTTATTTTCCAACACCACAATCTAAAAAGCTTTGTCTTTCTATTTCGTGTGGTCATAAACTTAAGACTCAAATAAAACTATTCGGAAGATAATTTACCGTTGCTTAAATTTATGCACTTGTCCAACTTCTTTTGATACAATCTTAATCTCCCCTGCATTCACAAACATGACGATCAAACAAACTAATTAACAAGTAAAACAGAAACCAAAAAACACATTCAAATCAAAGTTCCAAAACAGCCCTGTAAACCATACAGGTAACTTGCATCGGAATGCTTATTAAAAAACAGCTTATCTTCGTCTCAATAAGCACAAGCATATAAGTGTAACAAAACAAAGCACAAGACAGTGATCGAGATTTGCTGCAACAAAACAAAGCACAAGACAGTGTTTTGTGCAGTAATTTTCATTTGTTGTTGTATAATAGTGTTGCTGTTTAAAAAAATAACTTATACTTTATTTTTCATAACAAAAGTGCTTATTTGTTTATAGCTGTATCGAAACAGACTGCTAGAGGGAGTGTCTGGGTTCGGTAATGCTCTATCAAAATGCATTAAGCTGACAAGGTTCTTGTTAGATATTTGACTTTGACCTCCTAAGGCTATTTTGGTCATTTTGGTACTAAGGGCATTTTGGTCATTTAGCTAGCATCTTAAGTATTAATTTTCTTCATACTTAAGTATTAGTTTGTCGGTTTGTTCACTATATATATAACTTTGTACCTCCTTTGTAATATCATCAGACTTTGAAAATAGAAATATACTAGTTTTCTCCAGATCCTTGCGAATATTAAGCACCAAACTCTATGAGTCTGGTCTTTGTTTCCCCTGTTCTAATCTGATATGCTGTTGTTGTGAGTTTATGTTGCTGGTACTTTGCCTCTGATTATCTATCCCTAATCCTAACAGTTCTCCAAGTATTTGGCACACTCTAATTATATAGGGAAAAGTGTCAATGTCAAATAGCTTATCAGAAACAGCTTATGTGGTATCACAAAGATAATGCAGAAGATAGTGTTTTTAGATTGGCTTATCACTTAATGTCAAGATGTGTGATCCTTGTTGACTTAATATCCACTGAAAGACAAACCTTTACTGAAACCTTAGTATACTCTAAACGAGAACCCATATATCCTACTGAATAACTAACCATAACCTGAAACCATAATAACAAAATCAACCATATAACCTGAAACCATTTATCAGTCCACAGAACTCTGAAACCTTTATTAATGATGTAAACTTTGTTGCATTCCCAAAGAACTCTATAACCTGAAACCATATAATCTCAGGATACCAAGCGCAACAGCATCAATCATCTATCATATCAAAACACAAAAACACAAAAGAAGCTGAAAGTTTTAAACTAATTAACATATCAATGAAGACACACAATTAAACCTGTATAAACATATAATAGTATACCAGTAGACTAGTAAAACATATAATAGTATACCACTAAACATATAACAAGATCAGATCTGTTTACTAAGTTCATACCACTAATTAAACACACAGCATTAGACGAAATGATTTGGCATTCACATTTAGTAAAATCCTATACTTATTATATCTTGAGAAAAACATATCTAAACAATGCAAACTTAAAAACAACAAACGATATGTTCACATTCCCTAGGTTGAAACTACATTTCCACCTTAAAAACAACTCAAGAACAACAATTTTTTTGATTTCCCTTCCCATCATCTTCCATTCCTTTAAAAAAGGAACTCAAGAAACACAAGTAAGTACAACCATAGCGATCCCGTCACTAGACAATGCACAAAAACATAAAACCCCGGTTTCTGATCTCCATTAGCTTTTTTGTAGTAGTAGTGATTTCTTAAATGGTAGTTGGTTTTAGTTAAACAATATCCTAAAGTTTTCATCAAATAATCATGAATACATTCAAACGAAGCTGTGTTGCTTTTTTATTTGATATGTAGCTTCATTTTTTCTTACCTCATTACAAAACACAATTATGACATTGATAAGAGTTGGACATCAATATCTTATCGTAATTCTGGAGAATTTTAATTACGTGGTCTTCATTTATGCCTCGAGCAATTGTAGAACATTGTGGAACCCCATCTCCAGAGAGATTGCATGGCCCGTGTGAGTCTTATGTGGTAACTCCCAAACGGTTCACTCAATAACTTCCTTTGGACCACACATATCTGAAATGGGTTTATTTGACAATCAACTATATACCATTTTTTGGATAACATGGTGAATCGATTTCCTCCGCACCAACCTCCCCTCCGCCGCCATAACCACCTTCACCTGAATACGATAACATGGCTACGTTCCTCGATGAAATTATTCGTCCGGATAATGAGTCAACTCAAACAACAGGTCCTCAACCACACAACAACGGATCCCTCAAACCAACTCCAACAACGAGTTCCTCACCAACCTCCAATTCACAACTGGTCCCACTTGATAACGAGTTTAAAGTGTTATTTTCCAGGGCCACTGACAAGTTATACCCAGGTTGCACTTAGATGACTTCATTGGACTTTCTGGCAAAGATGTTCCGCATAAACCCAAGGTCTAGGTAAAATGAATGGACAATGGGTATAAAAAAAAACTACACTGATTCTATAAAAGTTTCTCCAAGAAGCATTTTCCTCATAGATGAAGGATTCAAAATCCCCATCGTCATACTAACGAATGAAAGAAGACATACAAAAAGTTTCGGGTTTTAGGATACGAGTCGATCCATGCATGTAAAAAATGACTGTTTTTATTTTGGGGATCGAGGATATGAAAAAATGCAAAATTGTCCGATCTGCAATGCGAGTAGATGTAAAGACCTCAAGACAAAGGGGAAGAAAGTTACAAACAAGGTGGTGCGTTACTTTCCGTTGATACCTAGACTACAACGTTTATACAAGTCACAACACACTGCAAAGTGGATGACTTGCATAGTAACCACGAAAGAGTCCAAGGAAAAAAAACGGTCAGATGAATCACCCTGTTTGACGGTAAAGCCAGGAATTTTTTTTGACCATAATACAATCCTGAGTTTTCAAAAGACCCCAAGAAAAATGTCCGATTAGGGCCCTGGCTGCTGATGGTTTCAAATCCATTTTTAGGCAAACCTGAGGTCAAACTTACAGCATGTGGTCGGTGATATTGCAACATACAACACACCCCCGTGGGATGTTATGAAAGAGACTTCTTTTTATAATTGACGATGTTAATTTTCCCAGCCATCCAAATCCACATGCAAAGGGACATCGATGTTTTCCTTGTAGCCTTTTGATTAAAGAAACTGCAAACCTTATAGTCTGGATATGGACGAGAATGTAACAGAGTACTGATTTCAAAATGAAAGCGACGCTTATTTAAATTTTTTAATATATTTATGGGGACCATCAATGATTTTCTTGCTCGAAGCAGTTTGTCTGGGTGTCTGGGCAAGGGCTACCTTGCAATGCCCCATATGTAATCAAAGGACACTCCAAAGTGCGAACGTGGAGGGGAAAATCGTTTTGTTAGGTCATGATAAAATTCTTACCACGCCTAAGACATACTAGAGTATGAAGAGGACATTCAATGGTAAAATTGATTACACTATTCCTAAAACCCCTTACCAATGCGAACATCATGAACCAAACTTAGGGTATTTCCCGAGACGTGTTCCCGGGGCAAAATAAAAACATTCATCCTAACAAGCCAGAAACCACTGATCCGCAATGCGAATTTAATTGAATAATGATCTATTTTTTACGATCTGGAGTATTGGCCTACTCTTCAACCTAAAACAACAATTTGGATGTAATAGCACATCGAAAAGAATGGTGCTTGAGAGTTTAGTTGTTACCGTTGTTAATGACGGACAAATCGTAAAGAACCACGATTAAGGCAAGCAAGACTTGGAAGATTTGGGGCATTCGAAAGGAGTTTGTGGCTCGTTGATAAGGAAGCGGGAATTTCCAAAAAATCTCCATCCATACTCTTTCACAACCTGAAACAAAAAAAATTCTATAAATTCATCAAAGGAGTTAGACTACCTGATGGGTTTGGATCGAGCTTCAAGAAAAAAGTGACCGCTGATGATAACAACATAACAGGCCTGAGTCTCGTCATACTGTCCAATAATGATGGCAACGATCACTTTTCTCATATGGAGTTCAACAATGACTTACCTCAAAGGCATTTCACCAGCAATAATCGAGCTTCTTGCTTAATTCTTTAAGCAGATTTGTGCCCGAAAGTTGAATGTCAGCGAGACATGGAAAAAGGCCAAAGAACAACTGATTAAATATTATGTGCCTTTGGAGGAGCAAATATACCCTCCACCTCCTGCTATTTTTTTGACGGTAATGATTCATATTGTTAGCATTTTACCCGGAAAGAGGCTTAATCCTAGGTGTCCCTGTTTACATGAGGATGATGTATCCATTTGAAAGAATACAAACATGAAGAAGCTTAAAAATATGTCCCCAAATAAAAAGCCAAAGCAAGCCTGAAGGTTCTATAGCGGAGGGTTATGTTGCAGAAGAAGCATTAACTTTCTGTTCACACTATCTTAAGGGTGTTGAGACGAGATTTAATCGTCCTGACAGAAATGGTTTCGGGCTAAATCCAACAGATACATTTCAGGTGTTCCAATCAATATGCGAACCGGCGAGTAAAGAGGTATATACAACGATGAATACAAAAGATTAGCAGACCTGTTGTATGGTTATACTTAACAACATTCCGAAAATTACAAACAGTACATCGATGCCTACAAAAAAGTAGGTTTCTTCTTTGTTTTTTTTGAACCAGTTTTATTCCGCAAGTTTATATTTTGACGTGACTGATTCCTAATATATGAACTATATAGGGGAATTTTCCAAACAATAAAAACGTTGGAAGCAGAATTCCCCGCTGGTTTGATTCTCAGTAAAACACATTCTATTGGGGGGGGGGAGGGGGGGGGGGGTTCTATCAAGTATCGACCATATCCGTCATTTATATCTATTTTTTAATTGTTTTGTAGATCCGTCAAAAAGAGCCGTAGATAAACGACCCACAGTGTAAAGTCCTGAGTGTGAGTTATTCTCCTTTGGCTTGAGAACCTGAATCGAATGCAAACCTCATGACGCCGCTTTTGCGTAGTTAACGGTGTGAAGTTTTTGGTACACGACCGAGATATACATCGTACAACTCAAAGCAGCGGAGTTGTAACACCCGGGCCTAATGGAGAGATGGTTTATGGTCAGCTGGAAGAAATTCTAAAGATCACTTATATCGGCAACCGCAAGGTTGTGTTGTTTCAGATGTAAATCGGTTCGCAATCAAAACCAGGAAAAAAAACCCTCCTTTCGCAGCTGCTAAGCTCTGACGCATCCAAATGTTGTTACATTAAACAGGGCATAAACCATATTTTGACTGATAAGGATTCTTATAGAGATCAACAATACATTCTCGCGACACATGCAAGACAAGTCTTCTACCTTGAAGACCCGGCTAGACGACCACCTCACTGGAAGGTATTGTCGGAAGATGTTCATCATCACGAAAGATCTGGCAACCGGGATTGTGGTAAGGACGACAAGATGTTATACATGACAAAAAATTCATCAATGTTGCATTTACCGCTAATTTAGGTGATTTGGACTATACGATTTTGAGTACAAATGATGAATCAACGGAAGTGGATGCCCCGCCAGATAATGAAGTTCCTGACGAAGAAAGTGCTGATCTTATTGGTGATGAAGATGATGTCGTTCCTCATGTCCTTGAAGATGATGATCAAGATGATGACGTGCATGAAGATGATGACCCCGCTAGTGTTCATCTTGTTTCTAGTGATGATTCTAGTGAAGATGAAAATTGATCTTAAATTGTAATTTGCAAAATAACACTTATTTGAATGAAATTATCATTATATGTTTAAATGTGTGTATATATATGTATATATATATATTTGAATGTGTATATTTATATACATGTGTATATCTATGTGAGTGACTTTTTTGGGTAAAGTATATCTATATCTAGTTCATAAAAATGAAATTATGTGTGCTGGAAGTGGGAATCTAATGAAGTATGTTCGTTTGTATTCATTAAACTAGAAGCACAAGTAATCTGATGAAAAGTTAATTTAATGAAGTTTATATAGGTAAAACACAATTGCAATACGCATACGCTGTAAAAAAAACTCGATATTACTAGATGCACTCATGATGCATGATTAGTGAATTGGCCTTGCTCAAGTATGACTGCTATATGGATTGTTGTAGCGATATTATTATGGTTAGTCTTTTATATGCAAGTATATATCTGCACCATGTAGAATATGGAAATGATAGTGCAATCAGTTAGGATTTTAAAAGGAGATGCTGGTTGTTTTACTCCCTAATAAGAAAGATGTTGCATTTTTGGTACTCTTTCTGCAAATGACTAGGAATAAATGAAGTGTCCTCTGTCTTCAAAGGAAGTTGCTGGTGTTTGGTTTCATATGGGTGGTTTATACTGTGATAGACCAGATATGAATTTTTAATTATAGTGTTGATTTGGGTTCTGATATAGAAACTGTATGGTCTCATACTTTGTATTTATACAGATGGTATGTGTAGCTCGCACGATCACAACGAATGAGATGCAGGTGGGGATCCACCAGACGATCGGACCGGCCCAGGTTGTTTACCCCACCACTGCGAAGGTAAGAAAGTGTAAAATATTTTATAAAACTTGAGTTTGATTACTTGTCGACTCCTCACTTATATTTGTAGGTTCGAGGGAAAAACGTTGGGGAAAGCAAAAATAAGAAGGCAGTTAAAAAAGTCCTTTAAAAAAAAAAAAACAAATGGCTACCAGCAAACTGGGAGAATAGTTTCGAGCGAAGGATCAAAAGACCTCAACACAGTAGGCCCGATATGTCAAACTCTCCTAGCTATGTTGGGGAACTAATCAAGGAAATTCCCCTGTATTACGATTCATGAGAGAAAGTCCTCCAGTGGATAAGGCGCCCTTAATCCCACGACTCCAGGTCTTGTTTATATTATTTCTATCTTTATTGTTATATGCTTACATATTTTTTGTATATTTAAAAATGTGGTTTTATTTAAATGTGTGTGCCTATTAAAATGTGTATACACTTTATTTGAGACCTATTTTTGACCTTTTGTGCAAC
Organism: Tanacetum coccineum; assembly: GCA_026074375.1. Taxonomy (NCBI): domain Eukaryota; kingdom Viridiplantae; phylum Streptophyta; class Magnoliopsida; order Asterales; family Asteraceae; genus Tanacetum; species Tanacetum coccineum. The sequence goes on along the minus strand of BQNB010048385.1, from coordinate 28,189 downwards.
CTCACTTAAAATGTCACGAGACTGTAAATCCAAAATACATGGTGAAGACAAGACAGTAGGGAGCTTGGTTGAGGCTGGGCTTCAGAGGGATTTTGCACGTCGATATAGCGACAAAAAATGTAAGTTCAAGGATAAGTGGTTTAATAAGAAGACGGTTGAACAAGCAAGGCAGGAGAAGCCGCCGAAGTGGAAAGCTGGAGATGCTCAGTGGCAGAAACGTGTTGACTTCTGGTCCGACCCGGATCGGATGAAACAGTCCGAGAGGAATGCCGCAAATAGAGCGAAGAACAAAGTAACGACCCACCAAATGGATCAAAATCTTTCCGCGCAAAGGACGACACGAAATTGTATGAGTCTTAATTATTTTTTATTTTCTAATAATATTTAAAAAATGTGTTATGTTGTTTATATATAGTTTGTTTTGTATTGTTTATATAAAAATAGTTCGAAGAAAACCAGCGTTACGAGGGCTTGATAGATCATTGGAGGCGTCGTCATTCGGATAAAGACGGCAATTTCGTACTCGGGAAAACGAAACACTCTATGTAAGTAATTTTAGTCTTGGTCATATTTTTGAGAACTACCTGACAAAGATTCAGAAAAAAAAAAATAATTTCTCCGTGTTAACAACCTAAGTTTATGGTCATAAGACTAGAGAGAATTCAGTAGTATGTACACATGAATTAGAGATCATCAGTAGTTTAGGGTTGGGGTTGGGGTTGGATCCATGGCCAGTTCAGATCAGAAAGATCACAAACAAGGGTAGTGTCCATCCATTAATCATTATTATTCTTGTTCCCCCAGCATTTTCTTTCTCTTCACCAGTAACTCACCAATTTTCCTTTCTTTCACAAACAGCATCAAATGCAATGGTGTTTGGCCTTTCATTGTCCTTCCATTGTCTTTCCTATTTCTTGGATGTCAAGTAGGAAAAGGTTGTAAAAACCATAATGGTCAAGAATAGATTTACTAAACCTAAAGATGATTGTAACTTAGAATCGTAATCTTTTATCCTCCCTATTTTGCAAGGGATCTATCTATGGGCAGAATGGTTAGCCTATCAGCTCATTGCCTTCATGAATCTTTCAACCTAAATATTAAACATTAAATTTTTTACATTAAGGAGGTTTACAAAAGTATGATACTTATTAGTTTACTCACAACACATGGTTTACATTTGGAAAAGTAAATAGTAATAAACACATAACTCATCCCAGAATGCCAATACATGCATGACTTTGAGTTATCACCTATTTATAATTATTTTTGTTAATAAATCAGAGTATGCTTTAGTGATGAACTTTCATAGCTATAACATTTTACAATCTATACTAAAAGATATCTGATTAACAACCATTCTATGTGAAGTAAGATGATTGCTTTTCTTGATACACCGCATAATACCTGTTCATACCTTGGCAACACAATTAACCAAAACATAAAACCCTTCCTCATTGTATATAACTTTTGTTTCCTAAACTACACAGGCAGAATTGAAAGCAATCCAAGATGCAATCACCGCTGGAACCACATTCCGACCCAAGACGGATAGACAAATCTTTGGCTGAATGTCACTCTGGAGCACAAAATCGTGCGCATAATAGCAGGTGTAGCAGGAACTTTTAAGCGGGTAACGAGAAATTTTAATTCTGGGAAGGTCTCCACAACACGGACCATGTTATTGGTACCGGGAGCAATTAAGAAGACCTAAAGAGCAACATGCTTTGGAAAAAGAGGAGCAAAGAAAAGCATTTGAAAGTCAACAAAACTCCTTGAAAAAATTTGTGGATTTCTTCAATCGTCAACAAGGTACTCCTTCTTCACAGTTTGAGATTCCCGATTTATACACTCCTTAAGTATTTCCCGGTTCTATCTCTAACTTCCTGTCGGGCCTAGCTGCCTTCTTCTCTCACCGCCCCCTAGTTCTAAACGTCCTCTCGGCCTGTATATTACAACAAAAACAACCCCGACATTGATCCCGAAACTAGCCAAAGTTGTGAACAAGAGGATAAATGGCAGTGAACGATGAGTAATCATGATATGAGTCGATATTTATATGACCGAGTAGGGATTAAGTAGGTAATTAGTATTTGTATTGAAATTCTCCCTTTTGTTATATGCATTTATCGAGATTACTCTATGTATTAGCTTAATTGTATCGTTTTAAAATTAAAAAAAAACACGATACCTGATTTACTTTGGTTGTTTATGAATGAATGGACGGATGCATTTTATATTACAGCTTTTGGGTGATTTCCAGGTTTTGTTTTAGTAGATCTTTTCCGGAAAAAATATGGATTAGCAAGCATTTAGCTGCTGTTTTTTTCATAACATGTACCTTTAGCGACGGCAAAAAGCCGTAGCTGAATCTGCATTTGTCGTCACAAAAAATGGCAGTAATCAATGCTGAGAGGCGGTTTTAGCGATGACCGCCCCGTCAGTAGCCAAGGTGTTTTTCCCGCCAATCATAAATTATTATTTTTTATATTGAATTATATTTGTATAATTAAACAAATAGTGTCCAAACAATTAATTTAACAGAAAATTAGATTTGCGACGACTGTGATTCGCGCTAAAGTCCGTCGCTGAAATTGCAATGCCACGTCATCAATACTTTGTGTTGATTTTTTTTTTTGGTGGGCCCCCGCCGTCGTGACTAAAAGTTACGCCCTTTGTTGTCAACTAAAGACTTTCTGGGAGAAACCTTTCTGCGACAACCCATTTGCTACGACACGTTGTCCGTGAAAAAGGTTTTTGCGATGACATTTTAAAACCACCCTTTTTTGCTATGACAAGGATCCTTAGCTAAAAGTTTCCATTGTTGTAGTGCAGGCACACCCATTCAGCAACAATCAGGGTTTTTAAGTCCTAAATCGAGAGAAACGTCATCCCAAATCGCAAAATCCTAACCACCAACCACTTTTTTTTTCCAAAAGCAATCTATTAAAAAATTCGTTTATGTTACTTTAATAATTTTTAAAAAAAAACATTAAAAAACGGATAAAAAAACGTGAACCTATTCTCTTAAGAGTCAAACTCCTTTTACACCAACGCGTCTATTTTTTGTTTTTTTTTTTTTTTTTTTTACCGAAACCTCTTAACCATCAGAATCAATCGATCTCCTACACATATAAGTTACGTGTAATTAGCATGTAACACATTTGAAGCTTAAGATGTAACAAAAAAAGTGAAAGTATCTCATAGAGAATCGACATGGTTAAAATAGTAAAATACATATACTCACAACACATTTGATATATATATGATGAAGAACATAAGCAACGACGGTTAAAAATTAGGTTTGATGTCACATGTCTTGAAAATTTTAAGACACGACTAAAAAAACCGTTTTTAAGATGGACTACATAAATAGGTCTGGACAAAGGTTGGGACTTTAGGTATGGCTTATGAATTAGGTTATGACTTGTAAATTTTAACTGTTGGTCCGTTGTAGTCCTGACCGGACTCATTTAAGAGGTTTCTCATTCGCTGATATCTAATTTCATGGTCCGGTACATAGCTGTATTATATAGTAGTATAGATTAGTTATGATATGTGAATTTCCTTGTATATTATGCACAAACTATAATGCATCTGAAAATAAAAAATGTTAGGCTACAATGTGGTATTTTTTTATAGCGTTATCGAACTCGGATCGCATGTTGGTAACGCATATGCATTCTATGCGCTAGGATTCAAATCATTGTAATTAAAATCCATATGTACACTAAAAGGCGCATAAAACAAACATGTGGATATTTCATATCCAAGGAAACGGATGCGGATATCATTTATCAAACATTGTCACTATAAATAGAAACCCATTACCTTTAGGTCACTCACAAAACAAGAAACAATGGAGCTTCTATTTCTAGCCCTATCTTCCATTTGTTTCTTCTTCTTCCTGCATAGCCTCGACCTCTACCGTAAAAGAAAACTACCTCCGGGTCCCGCCGGCCTCCCCATTATCGGGAACCTGCTTGAAATTGGACCGAAACCTCATGAGTCCCTAGCCAAGCTTTCCAAGAAACATGGTCCACTAATGACCATTCGACTAGGAAGCGTCACTAGTGTGGTTGCATCCACACCCGATGCGGCCAGAGAAATCCTTCAACGCAATGACGAGGCTTGCTCTGGCCGCATTGTCCCTCACGCAGTCTCTGGGTTGGACAACCATGACGCAGCACTAGTATGGCTCCCACCAAACGAAGACTTCCGAAACATAAGAAAAGCCCTCAGCACGTGCCTAACAAACCAACACAAACTCGACACCCTTCGTGATCTTCGACAGAACGTGGTCGATGGAATGTTGGATTTCCTTAAGGAGTCGGGGATGAAAAATGTGGTCGTGGACATTGGAAAGTTGGCATTTGCAGTTGCACTCAACCAGATGTCCAACACATGTCTATCACAGAACTGTTGGCCCCTTCGGATCATCTCTGGCTCGAATCAAACATGTCTAATGAACAAACTACATCATGATAATCATCAAATCATTCAAGGATAAAGAACAAAGAAGATGGGTTGAACCCTTAATACATCTGATATTAATATTGAAAGGGTTAACTTGTTTGTTTACAGATATACACATATATATACTAAACTAAACGACATATTGTGAAGGGTTATGTTGCTTCATGGGTATCGAATCAAGTTTATATACTATTAAGGATTTAAAACTCCGTCTTCCTCTTATTGAAAATATTTGTAGCCTTTAAAGCTTTCGTTTTCGTGAAATCTATCATCATCTTTAGAGCGGATTGTGAAACAATATAGGAACAAAAACAAAGAAAAACAACTAAAAATATAGAGAGAATGAGAATTGTATTATTAATGTCACAATAAAAGGTTACAATTAATCTAATAGAAACGTGCTTTTTCGTATGTTCACCTATGAATCTTTAACTCAAACAATTACGAAAATACCGCCATTAGCTGTGTTGTTTTTGTGTTGATTGTTGGAGTAATCTTGATGGGTTAAGTCCATGGAGCGGGTTAGTAGTCCGTGGGTCAAGTCACGGGTCTTGGAGATGGGTCAGTGGATCGGTTTATGATCCATTTAGCACCGAATAAAGAAGTGGGTTTGCACTTGGTTGTTTGACCCGGTTCAGTTGAATAAAAGAGAATGTGCATGTTGGGTTTTACACGTTGAGTTTACTTAATCATGGGTTGACCGAGTAACAAGGAATACGTGGGAATAGTTTGCATGTTTATGTTGGTTGTGGTTTCCTGTTGAATAGGAGTTCACTCACTGTACCCACGTTCTAGTTGCCTAGTTTTTAGTTGTAGGTTAGTAGTTTAAGTCTATAAATAGTGTAGCTTGTATTTCATATTTTGGTAATCAGTTTTCCCTTTTAATATACAAAGCATTGAAGACCAAACTTGCTGTTTTGATTGGTGTTACAGTGGGTGTGAGTCCGGGTTTAAGAGGGGCTGATTTTCAACAGATATAAAGGTCTATCTGATTGTTAAGTCTAAATATTTTGAGAACTGAAAATTAAAGTTGAGAAAATACATAAAGTTAGAACTAACC
>BQNB010048385.1:0-19486 GCA_026074375.1 Tanacetum coccineum | reverse complement strand
TGTAAAAGGGGGTTTGTATCGAGAGGTCCCGGGTTCGAGTCTTGCTCACCCGGGCCTCTTGTCTTTCCCCCTTTTTTATTTTTTTAAAAGTCTAGGGTAGAAAGTGAAAAAAGGGGAAAGTAAAGGGTAGGCGGGCTAAATGAAACAATTTTACACTATAATAGAAACGGGTAACCCTACACTATGAAGAAAATACAAAATAGACCCCACGCTTAAGGCTTATTTTTGGCTTATTAAAAATTAAGATTTAGCAAAAACTTAAAACTACAAACTTATTAAGGAGCTTATACTAAGCAGCATTAACAAAGACACTTTCTACTTTTGTCTACTTAATAAGCTAGAAAATAAGCCTATTTTTGACAGAAACTAAAAATAAGGCTTAAAACTAAAATGTTGCTAAGTTACTTAGGCAAATAAGCCAGGAAAAGGAAAAATAAGCAAAAGGGCTAAACTAATCTAAATAAGCTATGGAAAACTAAAATCTGAAACTAAATAAGCTTAAAAAGGGCTGATATGACAGAACTACACTAGGCTTAGAATAACTAAAAGGCTACTATTGTTGGCACTCAAATAAGCAATGCAAAGGGCAAATAAGCACAACAACTAAACATACTATCAAAATAAGCTGCTAGGAGGACAAGTGAGCTTATGAAAGTAGCTGAATAAGCCCAAGGGTGGCTTAATTCCCACAACAGTACTAACTAAGGGGTTAGTACTGTTGGGGTGAATGTGGCTTAAAAAAAACTTAATAAGCTAAGAACAAAGGCAATAAGCTATCTAAGGGTTATTAACACACCTAATAATCAACTAAGGACAGAATCTATCATCTAAAAAGCTCCTAATAAGCTAAAAAGGAAATAAGCAGTTTCTACACTAAGCCTAAGTAAAAAACAGCCAAAGGGCTATTATTAGCTTAAGAATAAGCTATCAAAATAGCCTTTTAAGGACAGAAACTGAAGACACTTATCTAAGAGCTTATGGGCTTTTAAGAAAAGTCAAAAGCTTGGGATTGAATGCACTAGAAAACTAGAAAAGAGGGCTTAAAAGTTCCCCCTTTGCACCAGGGGAAATTTAAGGCTAAAGCAAGGAGTGCTTAATTTGACAGCTTCAAATAAGCTGTCAAATAAGCTCAAATTTAAAAACTTGGTAAAAACAGATAAAGAACAGCTTAAAGTGAGCTGTTGCTCAAACTTCAAGCTTCTAAAAATAAGAAAAACATGCTGAATTTTGAAGATGAAAAATGGGCTTTTTGCTTAAAAATTTACACTTAACCTTTTTGACAGTTTTGACTTAAAAAGTCAAGTGGCTGAAAACTTTTGTTTTAATCTTGTTTAAACACACAATGCACTCTTTTTATGATACTAAAACTCAAGTATACAATGGCTTATCTAAATAAGCCATTGTATACCTTTTTAGAAACCACAGTTTTGAAAATAACTAAAAAGGATTTTGAAAAACAGTTTTGAAACTTAAAGACTTTTAAAAACATACTTAGATGAGCTTAAATACTTAAGCTACATCTACCAATATAACCTGAACCCATGACATCCCTATTTTTGACCCATTTTGGGCTTAACCCAAACACCCCCTTATTTTTAAAAATCTTTTAAACAAAATGTTTTTGACTCAAACCTGAGCTAATTAGTTAACTCTATGATTAATGAACTGAGTTAAGGGCAAAATAAGACAAGTTAAACAGATTTAAACATATATCCTTTAACCTTGTGATTTCAACAGTAGCAAAGCAACGAAATTTTTCATAAATCTTGGAAATTAAAGAAAACTTAACAATATTACAAAGTAAACATTCTGAAAACTTTAAATTACAATTTTAAATTAAAAGTTAAATAAAAGAAAGCTAGTAAAAAGGTGTCTTTTTCGGCTGTGTGTGTCTTCGTTTTATATGAGCCCCCTTGCTTCTTTCTTCTTCTTGTTGTGTTTGTTGTGTGTGTACAAAACCCAGCTAACATTCCTAGCCCTAGGATCACACTTGTGTTTCTTTTTAGCCTTTTTCCGCCATTGATTTGCCTCGAACCTTGGGGGATTGCCAACCTGGCATCTAAAACTTGTTAGTGGGGTGTGGGAATGGGTTAAACCGGGTAAAGGGTTGTGTGGGTAAAAGATTGGGTGGTATCATGTGATATTGAAGGTTTTGAGGAGGTTGGCGGGAAGAGTTGAGAGGGGAGAGCGGGGATTGGGTAAACAGGTTTAAAAGTTTGAAAAAGCCAAGAAGAACCCCTCGGGTTTCAGCTCTTTTCCATTTCTTTTGTTTCCTTTCTTTTTTAGTTATAAAAGAGTTTAAAACTTGGCATAAACAGCCCTTGTGTTTTATTAAAACAAAGATATAGAAAGGTTTTGAAAATGGCAGAACTGGCCCTTGGCCTTTTAAAGGGAATAACAGTTTGTAAAATTGCAAGTTCAGTCCCTCTCTTTTTTTCATTTCATTTTTTTTTTTTTTTTATTTTTATAAAAACATGTTTTGAAAATGACATTTTAAGTCCTTATGTTTTATAAAAAATGTTTTTGGGCCAGTATTGGGCTTGGGTTTTTGTATTGGGCCCAATTGGGTTTATTGGGCAATATGGTTTGTGGTTGTATTGGCCCAATTGAGTGTGTTGGGACAAAAAGGTTTAGGCTTCTGTTATTGGGTTTTTTAAGGCCCAATAAGGTTCAGGTGGGTTTTGTGTGTACAATGGCTGAGATTGACTGTACATGGGCTAGGATTGGGCCTTCAAAGTCTTCACAGTCTCTGTCAATTGCACACAAATGGGTTGTTGTCATTGATTGAGGGCCCATTTGGTCTTCACAGTCTTCATTAATATACTATTGGGCTTTCCCGGCCCATCAGATGGGTTGAGATTGCATCCAATAGTATTCTTCAATTACGGCTCCGGTTTGACTGTTAATTTGTTGAGTTGACTTTTGACTTTGACTTTTCTGGTCTTTGGCTTTGCTTTGGCTTTGTCCTTTACAGCTTTTCCATTCCATGTTTAGTATTGTCCCATTTTGGCTTGTTTTTTGTCTTTGGTTTTGTGATATCTTTTCCTGCACAACCAAGTGTAAAAACAAAACATATCTTTGGCAGTTTCGTCTGTTTTGGTCTTTTAAGTTCGTTTTTAATGGAAAAGGTATGTGTATTTGTTTTCTTGATAAATCCTTGTTAAACCCGAATCCAAGCTTGCCAACACCTTGAGTAACCTTAGGTAACCTTGGAATGAACACTTGAATGCTTGGAATGCCTTGGATGAAAATTTAAAATGAAACCCTAGTTGACAAATGTGTGCCGTGGGTTTTGAGGTGAGGGGAGGGAGTTTGATGTATTTTTTTTTGTAAATGAAAAGAGTATAGGCTAGTTACTTATGACTTTCCTTTTATAGCACAAGCAAAACCTTAAACAGCTTAAAGTGAAACCATGGGAGTGTAAGTGGTATGAGGACAAGGTCAAAAGATCTCTCCTCCTCCCTAGTCAAACCCACAGCTGAAAATGGGGGGGGGGGGAGGTACATGTGACAAGCCAATCTCTAGTAACTTGGGTCCAAGTACATTGGTGTAAGATTTCACATGTATAGAAAAGGAATTTGTGAAAGTGTTGTATTTATTTCTTGTGTAAAAGCCTATATCCGGTTTATGAGGGTTATAGGAAAGCAAAATAAGTGAATTTTGGGTATTGGGTATAATCGTGGGTATTTGTTTGAGTGTAGATAGGTAAAGGTGCTTCCGGGTACGACCGAATGTAATTTATTGCGAAACGTAAGCGTTTTACGTAACCAACAAAAATAAATTATGAAAAGTTATAAATTATACTCCTTAACCCCCCCCACCCCCCCACCCCCCCCCCCCATAATAACTCATATATCACTTGCTTGATGTAAACATTTAACTTGTTTGATGTCCGTTTTACATGTAAGTTGACTTTTTTAGTTTACGCGATTTAACTATAAGATAATAATTTAAAAGTGAAAAACGGCGTATAACCTAAAAATAAATAATGGAATTTATTAAAGTTGTAAAATACCTGAAATGGAAATGTTACACCTAGGTTTTAATTAGTGTTGAGGTTGGTTAGATGCTGTTTATGTTCTGTCATTAGGCTGACTAGTTGTCATGGAATTAGCAGGGTACTAGGTAGATTTGCTTATATCCCTGGTTGTGCTTAATTACACATACCTTTTACATTGAAAACGAGCTGAAATAACCAAAAAAGGACCTAAAATGCCAAATATATGCTTGTTTTGCTAATTGTATTGTGCAGGAACGATAACGCCAAGATAAGGCGGAAAAACATAAGCAAAACGACAAAACCCGGACTCGAATGGAAAAGCTTGTGAAGGGCAAAGCCAAAGCAGAGCCACGGACCAGAAAAGTCAAAGTCAAAAGTCAACTCAACAAATTAAACAGTCAAAACCGGAGGCCGTTTATTGAAGAATACTTATTGGATGCATCTCAACCCATCTGATTGGCAGGGAAAGCCCTAATAGTATATTGATGAAGGACTTGTGAAGACCAAATGAGCCCTCAATCAATGAAAACAGCCCATTTGTGTGCAATTGACAGAGACTTGAAGACTTTTGAAGGCCCGATCTAGCCCTTGAACAAGCCAATCCTCAGCCATTGTACACACATAAACCCACCCAAACCTTATTGGGCCTTTAAAAAAGCCCAATAAACTTAAAGCTTTACAACATTATTGGGCCCATTACTCAAGCCAAGTACATAACCCAAGGCCCATTATGGCCCATTCATTCTTTTTATAACTTAGGGACTAAATTGTCCTTTTAAAAATGGTTATATAAAAGAAAAATGGTTTTTTAAAACAATCAGAGGGATGAAATTGCATTTTCAAACCTTTATTCCTTTTAAAAAGGCCAAGGGCTGAACTGCCAAAAACACAATTCTTTCTTTAATTCTTTGTTTTTAAAAACAAGGGGCTGTTTTGCAATTTCCAAACCCTTTTATAACTAAAAAAAAAAAGGAACAAACGAAATGGCAAGTTAGTAAAACATGAGGGTTTCTTTTTGGGCACTCGAAACTTTTAAAAAACCTGCCAACCAATCACCTCTTCCCCCTCTCAACCTTTCCCGCCAAACTCCTTGAACCCCCCAACATCACGAGATACCACCCCATTCTTTTACCCAACCTTCCCTTAATCCAGTCCCAACCTAAACCCACCTTCACTACCTCTAATTTGCAATGTTGGCATCTCCAAACCCTGAGCAACATCAATGGCGGATATGGTTTTAAAGTAACACAAAACTTCATCAAATGAGTTATTTTTTTTATTTTTTTCATTTCAATTGATGTGAGCTTTCAACTCACACAAGAAACACAAAGAAAGAAGCTGTGAAGACCTTGGACTTATATAAATTCAAGAAAACACAAGCCGAAAGACACTAGTTATTAATTAGCTTTATTTTACTTAACTTTTTATTAAAAATTGTAACTTAAGCTTTTTCAGTATGTTCTTTAAGTTGTAATTGTATTGTTCCAAGTTTAATATAAAATTTCCAAGTTGTTTCTAAAATCTCTTGTTTACTGTCAAATCAAATCTTTTAATCAAGGTTGATAGCTACTGTTTATAATGCTCTAATCTCCTGTTAGAATGTTATAATGATCATTTAATCAATTTAAATGAACTAAGTTAAGATAATTAAAGGCTTAAAAGTTTTTTCTTACAAGTAAAGGGTGTTTGGTAAAATGGTCCCAAATGGGTCATGTGGGGGATTGTGTGGGTTACAAGCACTCAGCCACCTTTGGCTGAGTGTGTGTGCCTAATTAGACCAACTTAATCACAAGTTTTAGTTAAAAAATCAGTTTGTGAGAACCCTTCTATTTTCTGTCAAAAATTTACCAAGAAAAAGTGAGCTTAAAGGCTTAAGTTGCTTATGCAGCTTAAGCACACTCTTTGTGTGCTTATTGTGTTGTTTCTAGCCACATTTACCAAGCCTTTGTTGCTGCCCTTTTACTTTGACAACATAAGTCAAATTTTAAGCTTTGAATAATTTTTGAATGTAACCAATTTTAAGCCCAAAAATCAGCAGCTTTTAATGATTTTTAATCCCTAAAATTTTGGAAACTAGCTTATTGGTGTCCCTTTTCAATCTGTTTGGGATTGCTTTTGGGTAAGATTCACTTGAGAGCTTATTGCAATAAGCTCAAAAAGCCCCTAGCCACTGCCTTTTCTCCCCTGGTGCTGAAACCAATTTTCAGCACCCTTTAACTTGCTTATTTTGTATTAAGGACTTAGGACTTTTTGCTTTTTAGTGTAGCCTATAAGTAGTCCTTTAAGCTCCCAAGATTTTATAGCTTATTTCCCTTTTTAGCTTAGCTCATTCTAGGCTTAAAGTAGCACTTTTTCTGTTTTTTATATAAACTGTCACTATAGCTTAAATTGTTTATCAGCTTATTTTAGGGCTTAATCTAGGTTCCCTTAGCTTATTTAGGTCTCACTTAGGTTTGTTAGCTTATTGATCCCCTTCCTCCTACCAACCTTACGGTCGATCGCCTACATTGAGATCTCAATAGACCCAAACGTAAACCTAGTTGACGCATCACCACGCTCTATACCTCTGCCAAGCAACATCACTCTACTCCGCAATGATACGCCCTTCACTCTTCAGCTCGTTTGCTCATCGCTAATACGTACCTATAAAGCCCACTACACCAACGCTCTACGGCGCCCCCTTATTAATGCTGAGTTTCAGACCTTATGCCACCCCTTGCTTCATTTATAAAAATATTGCCATTAAGCTATTGTTTGATAACTTTGTTTTTTTAAAAGTTTTGTAATAAGCACTTTGGACCCTTCTTGTAATCGGGGTCCTCCTCAGGGACCATTTGTGTAACTTTCGATTTTCTTGTTAGCACAGTTAATTCCTTAGGTTAGATTCTTGTTACACTGTTAGTCCTTTAGGGTATTACACAGTTAGTCCTTGCCAGTTAGGTAGTTCTTAAGACTAGTTAGTTTTATTTAATTTAATAATTAATTTAGGTATAATTTAATTAGTTTTTAATTACTTTCAATTAAACAGTAATTTTAGGGCGTTTTATTTTTCTTTAAGACTCCTCAACTTTTTATTTATTTATTTTGATTTTTTCAGATTTTTTGTAGTTATTTTTCTGTTTTTTATATTTAATTAGTTTTAAATAGTTTTTAATCTTAGGAAAATTTCTAAAAATACAAAAATTAACAAAAAAAAATATTTTTCTTTTTCAACTATAATTTTTATTTAATCAGTTAGTTTATATTTAAAAATATAAAAAACTTATGTAGGGTATTTTTTGCTTTAAAATTCAGTTACGGACCGTTTACGAGCCGCATTTTTCGTTTCTACCGTTTTGTTCGTATTTTCGAACTCGCGTTTTGAATATTTTACTTTTTTTTAAGTTAGAATATTTTTGTATTTATTAAAATTTTAAAATTTAATTTTAGGACTTTATTTTATAATTTTTAGTTTTAGCTTTGCTATTTAATTCCCGGGTAGTCTATAATTGCATGTTTTAATTGTAGTTTATTAGTTTTTCAATAATTTTAGTTAAGTATTTTTAGCCTAATTACGTTCCCCCTAGTTTTCTTAGGATTTCCATTACACACTGTTCATGCTCCAGTAGTTTAGGTATTATCGTTATAACTATTTTGTTCCCGTTGTATATTAAGATTCCCAATTTTTCACTGTTGTTTCCCATAGACTAATTTTAGTTTTCTTTAATTCAAATTAGTTTATTGTTAAAAATCAAATCATTGGTTTCTCAGTGAACGCGTAAAACTCTAAAAATAAATAATGGAATTTATTAAAGTTGTAAATAACCTGAAAATGAGAAATGTTACACCTAGGTTTTAATAGTGTTGAGGGTGGCTTAGATGCTGTTAGTTCTGTCATTAGGCAGACTAGTTGAACATGGAATTAGCAGGGTACTAGGGTAGATTTGCATATATCCCTAGTGTAGGAATTAACCTAATTACCGCCTCTGTCTCATTTAACACTTAAAAATCACAAGAACTCTTTCAAAGAGGGTTAATAATCTATATAGGTTATAGATTTGGTCTTAAGGATAGTTGGGGATTAATCACTACAACTTGGTTGCCCTACCTTCATGACTTTCGATGGATTCAGGATCGCAAGAAGTATAGGACATACCTCAAATGCTAATTCGGGTATGTCGATACTAGAACCACTAATAAAACAAGTAATTAGACATTGCATAGGAAAATACAATCATAGAAGTATTAATGAAATGGCTAGGCTAGCACGCTTTTCTCCCTGATCACTTCTATAAATTTATTTTCTGCAATTTACTTTCCTGTTAAATTTCAAATCAATTGAAAACCATTTTCGAAACATGGCATAATTAAATTAGAACTACTTAAACTTAGCTCTTCGGATGACTTCGGATTTACCAACTACTGCACTACATACGACCGGGTTCTCTGCCCGTAAGTGCGTGTATCGATAGACGAGTTTTATAAATTTAAAACTTTGCAAATAATTATTTAAAACAATTGTCGCATCATGTTTTTAGTGTCGCTGTCGGGGAGCTAAAAATTAGTTTTAATTTGACTCTCTTCTTTGTTCTCTGCTCTAATCATAAATAGGAGTAGTGGAACCAAAATGCTTACTCTTTTAACCAATCCTGAAAGGCAGTTTTGAAATAGGAAGGATAATACCCCTATTTCTGTTCATAACATCTATTCTTTCTATGAATCTGAATCATCCTAATTAGATACAGAAGAGGCGGATGCTGTTGACATTGAAACCCTCACATTAGAATAATATCTAGCTCTTAACCGAAATGACACTAGTGGAGGAATAAAAAGGCCTAGGATTGGTAAGAATATAGAATTTGAAATCAAAGGATAATTCCTAAAAGAATTACGGGAAAACACCTTCTCTAGAAATGAAGTTGAAGACACAATCGATCATATAAGGAATATTCTTGAGATCGCTAGTTTCTTTAATTCACTTGAAATTTTGGGTGATGACATCATGCTACTAGTCTTTCCCCTAACGCATATAGGAACATCCAAACAATAGCTTGGAAGAACATCTCCAGGGATAATAAGAACCTGGGATGGATTAAAACAAGTCTTCATCCGAAGATTCTGCCTACCTTCAATAACCTTTAAGCGACTAGGAGAATTTCACAATTTCAAACAAGGAGATTCAGAATCCTTACACCAAACCTGGTCAAATCCCAGGTTTAACTGCGGTAAAAGCCCATTTAATGATTTGAATGATTACCAAAAGATTCTGCCCACCTTCAATGACCTACTCTTTAAATTCCCATTTAATGATTTGAATGATTACCAAAAGGTAAATACTTTCAGATTACCTACTCGACAGATTCTGGATTCTCATGGTCAAATCCCAGGACTAACTGTGGTAAAAGCCTTAGAGTAAATACATGAATTGGTCTACCATTCTCATATTTAGCATGACGAAGAAAGTGATCATGAAATTTTAAGTAATATGTCCAACTCATTAAGCGCGATCATAGATAAGCTCAAAAATCTGAACAAAGATATGAGCGATCTTAAGGAAAATGTTTAAAAAATTCACCCGAAGACAAACAAGGAAGTCCGTCTGGAAGAAGTAAAAAGCATTAGGACCTAAGAAACAAAACAAGACAACCATAAGTTCACTAAAAACAAACCTTTCTAGCAACCTTAAGGAGACATTCAAACGATATCTCGAGGAATCATGCAGACAACAATGTACTCAAGAGACACGGTACAACAATAAGGAACCTTGAAGAAAAAGTTGCTCGCCTAGCCTATGCTTTAGCTATTTTAAAAGTCAACCAAGAAACGCTTGTTGAAGATAACACTCCCAACAACTCAAATCCCATTAGACAGGAATGCGCCATGAAATTAGGACCTCCTTACGAAACACCTACCCATAAGGTGGAGACTTTCGCTGAAAAGGTGAAAAAGTGCATTATGAGAGATCAAGTGAATGGGGAGAAACTCCTCAAGAAACTTGAAAGTGAGCCAGTCAACACTACATTAGTAAAATATATTTCAGGAACCCCAGAATACACCTGGCATTTACAAGAACTGGTCTCAAACAAAACAAAAATTGAAGAATTATCCAAGGTAAAATTGAATGCTCGATGCTCTGCTGTGCTACAAAACGAGTTACCACCTAAAGAGAAGGACCCATGAAGCTTTGTCTTACCAATGTACTGTCGTGTAGGTATTATTTTTTATTATCAAGTTTTAAATTTATATTTAGCCGACTTATCCTAAAACAACACTCTAATGGGCAATGTACCTGGTCAGAGATGTAGCTTCATTGGTAAGTATGGTGTCGAACACTAAGAGCGAGAAATTTACCCTTATATTCTATCAGTATTTTATTTAGTCTAATTACTTCTATGTGTAACACCCCGATAATTCACATAGCAACGAAAGCTTAATTAGGGGTATTACTTCATGAATCAACAGTCATAATCATAAAAAACAACTCAAAAGAGATGTTTTGGAAAATTTGGTTATCATTCATTAACATATCAGAGTTTTATAAAAGGGGGTCCCAAAATACATTTAAAACATAAAGGTTGAATGATAACAAGTTTGGACGTCTTCAAGTCCATGTCACTCTGTGCCTTAGATTTGCTTAATTACCTGAGATAAACATGCCAAAAGGATCAACACAAAGGTTGAGTGAATTTCACAGGTTTGCAATATAATGGTTGAATACAAGTTTGTGTAATAGTTAATAATTGCAACGAATACAATTATCATAGAAAACAATGTTATTGCTCTAAGCTCATGACACCAAAACGTTAACATGGAAGTCATATCAATGACATTTAAGGAACGGATGTCTTTCTGGAAAGGTAATTTGCCAAATTACCCATTATTCTCAAATATAGTACACTTGGTTACCTCACTTGTAAACACAAACAGGATTCGTCAACCCCGATAGATCTATCCAGAATATTCACGTTCACACATAAGTGATTAATGGTTCATGATATAAAGGATGTAGGCAATGGAGGTAACTTAGGCAATAATATATCAGGATAGCATACAGTTAAAAAATACTAGTATTCATGGTTTATAGCATGTATCTCGCCACGGGGTTTAGAAAACATATAAAGGTGGGACTATGAACTCACCTTAATAGGGAAATCTGATTGACGTTAAAAGTGACTCAAATAGAAATAAACGGCTTCGTCACGCAACCTGGGGTAATATGTCAAGTCTTAGTTTTATATTTCAAAACCTTATTTCATAAAGTTTAACATAAATATTAATTTGGTTTATTAACTTGTGAAAATATCGTATCACTGTTCAGGCTATCATAAACCAGAGTTCATGTAGTAAACGTTTGAGGAGCTAGGACACTTTAAATCGTAAATCCAGCAACTCGTCAAAACGTCTACCCAAATGAAAGCCCCTCACATGAAATTCCCTAGTAACGTGATATGTTATAGTTTAAATGATAAGATTTTATCTTTTTAAGTTTCTTCAAAAGCTAGTAGATGATAAATTATTTTAAATATACAACATAATTATTTTTATATGTTTCGATCGACGAATGAAACGATAAAAGTGTCAGGTTTTTAATAAAATCGAGTCTTATAATGTTTAAATATATTTTTATAATTAAATATAAAAATAGTTAAGAATTTGAAAATGACAATATATACCCTTGGTATATATTAATTTACAATTTAAACCCTTTATATATAATTTTAAAACATTTAACCCTTAACTTAGAAAGTATGGCAAAACAGGTCCTTGTCATTTTAAGTTTAGGATAATTACATTTTTGGCCCAAAAAGTTTTATAGTTTCAAAAGTTACAATATATACCCCTCATGCATAATATGATTTGCATTTCTAGTCCAAATTCGTTATACTTTGTATTTTTAATCTCAAAATCAATTTGCACCATATAGCTTATCACAATAAGCTAAAATAAGTTAGATTTACAAGCTTAAAGGTTTTGAAATGAACTTATGAGCTCGAAAACTCAAAAGGGTGCGTTTGGTTTTGAAATTATAACTCGATAGGTTAGAGTTTTTAGGGTTTGTTTCAATGTTTACAAAAGTGATATTATAGCTTATTAGAGTAGCTTTTAGGACTAGCTTACGCCTTTTAGCTTATTAAGGTTTTCAAAAAGGGTTTTTAGGGTTTTTAGAGGTGCGTTTGGTTTAGGAAAACCAAATGTATAGGTTTAGAGTTTAAGGGCTTATTCCTTGTGATCATGAAAGATATATAAGAGCTTATTAGGATTAGGATAAACTTAAGCTAGCTTATTTTAGGGTTCGCATAGATTAGGGTTTCCTAAAATGGGTCGTTTAGTGCTCGATTAGGGTTTAAGAGTTTCCAAAAGTGTTAAGCTTATACAAATGACTTAATCAAAGCTTATAGATGATCTAAAACATATCAAGAGTTTATAGAACAAGTTGTAGGACTTACAAGAGCTCAAAATGGGTCTAAATGACTTGATATAACTCAAAAACTTTAGAGATGAATCAATAACTCATCTTTTATTTAGCTTGGCTTCAAAATAGCTTAAAGATCTTTCCTTCTCTTCTAGGGCTTGGCTTTAACATAGTTTTGAGGTAGTATTTAGCTTAATGGTGAGTTTATGGAAGCATGCATGTATGTGGCTATATATAGGGTTTGAAACTTGGAGTGGTGGATAAGTTATGAAGGGGTGGTGGCCATGGTTTAGCAAGGTAACTATTAGAAGCTAGGAAGATAGTTTAGAGAGGTGTTAGGGGGTTGGAAGGGCTTGGTTCACCAAGGTGATGACAAGGAGGTGACGAGGTGGCAGCATAGTAGTGAAAGGGTGGTGACTAAGTGGTTTACTTGGAGCATAAGTTGGTGACAAGGTGTGGAGGGTGCTAGC
Source organism: Tanacetum coccineum (assembly GCA_026074375.1). Classification (NCBI taxonomy): domain Eukaryota; kingdom Viridiplantae; phylum Streptophyta; class Magnoliopsida; order Asterales; family Asteraceae; genus Tanacetum; species Tanacetum coccineum. The sequence continues at coordinate 6,624 of BQNB010048385.1, read as the reverse complement.
TAGGTTAAGACTTGGTTTAAAACTAGTTAGGGGGTGTCGTGTTTGCTAGGGTTTTGGTTTAGGGTTAGGGTTAGATTAGGACGAGTATGTGGAGTAAAATGGAGGGAAAATGGTGTTTAAATGTGGTGCATTGGGGACTTGTAACTCATTCTAAAATGGTGGTACAAAATGCATATAGATTTTGGAGGGAAAATGCTTAATTTTAATGTTGTGCATAATCGGATTATACCTAGGGCTTAAAGAAGTTGTAATAGGGTTTTGGAGGGAAATATAATTCAAATATTATGCATTGTAACCTTGTACACATGCCTTATAAGTTTGTACTTTTGGTTTGTATGAAAACATTACATGTAATAAGGGTTTTGATATAAACATTAACGTATAAATCCGTTTTATAATAAACGTTATGGATAGTACGTTAAATAGATAACGTATGTGGTAAAAATGGATATTAGAACCTATTACTTAACATATTATAACGTTCATTTGACATAAACGTTGATGGAATTGGCATTGGTAGGTATGTGAGCTCGTTTACTTTGGAAATGTAAGTTACGTTACATAATGGATGGAATAAAACAAAAATATTTCCGTGAAAATGGTTCTATTAAATATAATAGATGGATAATTACACTAAGGAAAATTGTGGGTTGTTATAGTCTCCCAACCTTAAAGAAATCTCGTCTCGAGATTTAGTTGGATGTTAAAGGGATGTTTGGAAATAGATGTGGATATTTGGTACGAATTTGATCTTCGTGTTCCCACGTGAATTCTGGTCCTGTTTTAGAGTTCCATCTTACTTTGACTATAGAGATGCGACTTTGTCTCAGTTGGTTGACTTCTCAATCCATAATTTCTACGGGTTCTTCCACAAAGTTGAGTTTGTCATCGAGCCGAAGCTCTTTCATTAGAATAACAAGGGATTCATCAAATAGGCATTTCTTTAAATTAGAAACGTGGAAGGTACTGTAGACATTATTGAGTTCTTTATGAAGCTCAAGTGTGTATGCCACTAGGCCGACCCTTTTTAGGATTTTAAATGGTCCAATGTACCGGGGGTTAAGCTTTCCTCGCTTTCCGAATCGGACGACACCTTTTCAAGGTGACACTTTTAACATAACACGATCTCCAACTTGGAATTCCAAAGGCTTTCGCCTTACATTAGAATAACTCCTTTGCCAATCTCTTACAGCTTGCAAGCATTGTCGGATTTGTACTATCTTTTCAGTGGTTTCATGGATTATCTCTGGTCCTGTGAGTTGGACATCTCCAACTTCGGCTTAGCAGACAGGTGATCGGCATTGTCGACCATAAATGCCTCGAATGGTGTTGCCTTAATACTAGCATGGTAACTGTTATTGTAGGAAAATTCAACTAGTGGTAAGTGTCTCTCCCATCCCTTTCCAAAATCTATAGCACAGGCTCGAAGCATGTCTTCGAGTGTTTGGATAGTTCTTTCACTTTGTCCATCGGTCTCGGGATGATATGCCCTACTCATGTCTAATTGAGTACCCAAAGCACTCTGCATTGACTGCCAAAATCTAGATGTGAAATGACTGTCACGATCTGAGATGATGGATATCGGCACTCTATGTCATGAGACTATCTCCTTTATATATAACCTTGTAAGGGTTTCCATACTATATGTGGCTTTGGTGGGGATAAAATATGCTGATTTGGTAAGGCAGTCTATAATGACCCAAATTATGTCATGTTAACTTGATGTTTTGGGTAGTTTTGTAATGAAGTCCATTGTTATTCTTTCTCATTTCCATGTAGGAATCTCTGGTTGTATCAGTAAGCCGGATGGCTTTTGACAATCTGCTTTAACTCTAGAGCATGTTAAACACTTTCCAACATATTCACCGATGATCGCCTTCATGTTAGGCCACCAATAGAGTTTCTTTAGATCCTGATACATCTTGTCAGAACCTAGTTGGATGGAATACTTTGATTTATGGGATTCATGCATGATTAAGTCCCTCAAATTTCTAAAGAGTAGTAACCAGCTTCGGTTCTTGATACATCGGGTTCCATCAGGACGTACTTCAAATGCTTTGTCCATTCCTCGTAGGTTCTCAGCTTTGATGTTCTCTTCTTTGATCGCCTCGGTTTGGTCTTCGAGGATTTGTGATGGTAATTTTAGGTGCAGGGTCATGACTAATGCTCTAACTCGAAATGGTTTAATTCGCTCCTTCCGGATTAAGGCATCTGCTACAACATTTGTTTTCCCAGGATGGTAACGAATCTCACAATCGTAATCTGCGAGTAATTCTAACCTACGGCGTTGCCTCATGTTCAACTCTTTCTGATCAAGGATATGTTAAAGGCTTTTATGATCAGTGAACACAGTACACTTTGTGCCATATAGATAATGTCTCTAAATTTTAAGAGCGAACACTACTGCTCCTAATTCGAGGTCGCGTGTGTTATAGTTCTCTTCATGAGACTTGAGTTATCGGGATGCATATGCAATAACTTTTTCTCTTTCCATTAACACCGCTCCTAGACCTTGGAGTGATGCATTACAGTAAACAATAAAATTGCTATTTCCTTCTGGTAATGCTAAGCTTGGAGCTTCATAAAGCTTCTGTTTTAGCAGTTGGAAAGCTGATTCTTGGTTTTCTCCCTAGATATACTTCTTGTTTTTCTGGGTTAATTCAGTCAAAGGCTTTGCAATCTTCGAAAAACCCTCGATGAATCTCCGATAGTAGCCGACAAGTTCTAAGAAATGGCGTATCTCTGTGGGTGTGGTAGGAGATGTCCAATCCATGACTGCTTTAATCTTAGTGGGGTCAACGTGAATTCCTCGGCTATCAATTACGTGCCCAAGAAAATGCACGGTACTGATCCAGAAATCACATTTGGAGAACTTGGCATATAATTTCTCCTTTTTGAGTAATTCTAGGATTATTCTTAGGTGATCTTCGTGTTCTTCTTTGTTACGGGAGTAGATGAGAATATCATCGATGAACACTATCACAAATTTATCCAAGTATGGTTTGCACACATGGTTCATGAGGTCCATGAACACAGCAGACGTATTGGTTAAACCAAATGGCATTACTTGGAATTCATAGTGTTTGTATCGCGTTTTTAAATCAGTCTTAGAAATATCTTCATTCTTGACTCTTAGTTTGTGATAGCCTAATCTCATGTCAATTTTTAAGTAAGTACTCGAATCTTGAAGTTAGTCGAATAAATCATCGATCTTGGGTAATGGGTAACGATTCTTTATGGTAAGTTTATTCAGCTCCCGGTAATCGATACACATTCTGAAAGATCCGTCTTTCTTTTTTTTACAATTAAGATAGGAGCTCCCCAAGGAGAAGTACTTGGTCGGATAAAACCTCGGTTTGCTAACTCTTGTAGTTGGTCAGATAGTTCTTGCATTTCTAAAGGAGCTAATCTGTAAGGTGCTCGGGCCAGTGGTGCCGCTCCTAGAATTAAATTGATTTGGAATTGTACTTGGCGAACCGGAGGAAGGCCGGGTAGGTCTTCAGGAAAAACTTCCAAAAATTCTCTAACTACTGGTATATCTTCCAATCGTCTCTCGTCTGACTTCTTCTCCATTACTTGGGCTACAAAAATTTGACATCCCCTATATATATACTTTTTGGTTTTTATACAAGATATGAGATTTACATCGATCACCTCGGATGATCAAAGTTTCACTATCGATTGGGATGTGGACGACTTTCTCGTCACAGAGAATTCTAGCATGATACTTGGATAACCAATTCATACCAATGACGACGTCAAAACAACCGAGTTTAATCGGCATAAGGTCAATTTCGAAAGGTTGGTTTAACAAAATCAGAGTGCAACCCTGGATAACGGTATTAGTGCCTACTAGGTTTCCATCGGCCATTTTAATGTCATAAGTGGTATCTAGTGTAATTGGTGGGATATTAAGCATAGAAGCAAGAGATATGGATACGAAACTTTTATCAACTCCTGAATCAAATAATACTCTAGCTAGATGTTGGTTTAGAAGGAACGTACCCATGACTACATTCGGGTCTTGGTGAGCGTTCTTATCCCTCAGCAAGTATGCTTTTTCGTAGGCACTGTTGTTTACTTTTGGGAACTGATTTTTGTAATGCCCTTTCTCTTCACATGCATGACAAATTATGGATATTGGTTATAGGTTGCTTCCAGTGGCTGGTCCTTTGTTTTTGTAGTTCCTAGTCTGATGACCCACATTGTTGCATGTCTGACACTTGACAATGCAAGGTCCTGTGTGATGTAGGGCGCATCTTTTACACAAAGGAAGGTTTTCAGCATACCTACTGTTTTTAGTTGGGATGGCAGCATAAGCCCTGACGGTTTCTTGTCTTCTATTATGCTATTGGTGGTGATCATTGTTGCGGTTGTTATTGTTGTTGTTATGGTTATTTTGGTAGTTGTTGTTGTTGCGATTATTGTGGTAGTTGTTGTTGTCGGTGGTGTTTCTTCTATCATCAAACTTTCATTTATGATCATTGGTTCCTTGCACAGAATTGTGCTTTGTTACCTGATCTATTAACCTCTGGGTTATGGTAATGGCTTCCTCCAAAGTTTGAGGCTTTGAAGCGGTAACATTTCCTTCAATGCTTCTGGGTAATCCCTCGATGAAGACTTCCATAAGTTTCTCAGTATTTGGTACCATATTTGGACATAAGAGTGCCAACTCTTGGAATCTTCTAATGTAAGTCTTGAGGTCATTCCCTTTTACAGTCAGATTGTAAAATTCATCTTCCATTTTCTTGACCTCGGTTATGGGACAATACTTCTTTATTAAGAGCTTTTTAAATTCAGACTAGGAAATTTTATAAGCTTCCTCTATTCCAATAGGTTGGACGAATGAATTCCACCAGGATAAAGCTTCCTCGGTTAGAGTACTATTAGTAAATTTCACTTTACAGTTCTCGGTATAGTTACTACGGAGAGATATCGATTCAGTTTGTTCAAACCAGCGGATGAGACCAACAGCCCCTTCTGTACCTTTGAAATTGAAAGGTTGACAGTTCATAAACTCTTTGTATCTATATTTTCTTACTATAGGAGTTTCTGTTTGCCAGGTGTTCCTAGTGGTATTGTCAGTATTTGTCATGGTAGCAGCGTGTGCTTCCAGAGCTACGGCAACACTATCAGCAACTAGTTTCTTAATGGCGGCCTGAGTCATGGGTGGTGCTGCAGATGTTGATGTCCTCTTGGGAGCCATTCTATCAATATTTACAAGACAACACAAAATAAGAATCCATACAATGATATAGTCATATCACAAGTCTTTGTATAATTATCAAAATTTTAATACATAGTGATATTGAAATCATTTGACATAGATACTTATTTGATACAAGTTCTAACAAAGAAATACAGATCCGTTGATATTACATTGCAGGATATAACGGAAAATTTTAGAATCTAAAATTTCCGGAGATGGGTACTCTAATAAGCATCTGACTCATTAGGTTCCTCGGGTACTGGTTCACTTTTTAGTGGTCGTGGTATGATCCATAATGAGTTATCTAATTCTGTAAAGATAGACTCATCAAAAGGATAGTCTGGTGGTGGTGTAGTTTACTTAACCGGTGATGAAGATTCTACTGATGAAGACGGATATAATGAAATGGGTGATCCAACAGGAGGCTTAGTGTCTCTAGGTAGTGTAGGTGGAATCATATGCTCAATGTCTTGATTATTAATCATATTCATGATACCTGGGCATAAAGGTTTGAGAAAATCGAATGGTAAGAGAACCATGGTAATCCCGGATACATAAAGATATAAGTCATCACAATAGAAGATATAGGATATACAATCATGACATACATAAATCTGTATCATAAAACAGCGAGGTATAACAGAATCACAACTGTATTATGTCATAAATAACTTGTTTATATATTTTACATAACCAAAATTTGACAAGTGTTGATATTTATGCCACACATCCCGTGGTTGGATTCTAAACAAAAGTTGTAAATGACAAGGATCTAGTCTAGTAGTCTGGTGGTCCTCCCTTGTAGTTCTTGAGCTCATGGATCATGCCTAAAAGACTCTTAATATCTGATCGGGGGTGAACCTGGATATCCTCGATGAGCATTTCCAGAGTAGAAATCCTAACGCGAGCAAGAACAATCTCGTCGTCATGCCCTATTTTCTTTCTCTGAAATACAGCATTCTGGGTACGGGCTTCTTGAAGTTTGGTTTCTAGTTGGTTAAAATCTCGTTGTATGATTACTTGACCATTACCAAAACCTTCTATCTTATCTTCCATGTGCTTAATGCGCTCAAGAGGGGTCTCATCTAAGTGATTCAAAATAGTCTCGATATGTTCCTCATGGCGCTCCAGACGCGTTACATGAGAACTCTCTCCAATCTTAAATACATGAGGTGGGGCAGAAGAATCAGTAAAGGAGGGTAATAGGAAATGTGCTCATTTCTGAGGTGGCATAATCTCCTCAGGAAGAAATAAATATCAGGGATCAAATAGTAGTGATGGTGGTAACACTAGAGATGGATGCAAAACAGTTAGTGGAGCAATAGGAGCTGGTGGTAGTGGAATAGGTGATTCATTACTAGTAGCATTATATGCTTGCATGACCTTCATATACGGATCATCGTGGAAAGGTGAGA
>BQNB010048384.1:11753-42591 GCA_026074375.1 Tanacetum coccineum | reverse complement strand
TACAAACAACTAAACTTCACCGACATGGCGTAAGCACCAAACATAAACATCAAAAAAGGTAATTATTTAGTGATATTATTTATTAGAAAAAATTTCACAAATCGTCCCTATGGTTTGACCCAAAATCACAGATCGTCCCTAACTCAAATTAAATACACCAAGCATCCCTAATTTTGAAACTAGTAACACACACCATCCCTATCGTTAGTTTTGCTAGTTAAGTGTTAACGGACGAGGGGTAAATTGGTCCTTTCGCGTTGAAACTAGTAACACACACCAGTTTCACACACTTATGAACACACCAGTTTCAACACACACCAGCTTCTTCAACACACTTATTAACACAAAATGGAATGGAAAATCAGACATGATAACGCCAATTACAAAATGCCTATTGAATACGGTATGTTTTTTAATCAATTTTGCCCTAATAATAGTATGATGGTGAAATAGTTTTTTAATTGTTTTATACTTATTGCATTTACAGAAAAGGATCCTGGTTTGTTTTCCCTAAAAATATACCATGCTGGGAAGTTCAAATACGTGGATGACATGGGATTAAGAGCATTAGGTAATGATTTAGTTGTTCGTAGATTAGGTAGGTATATCAAGAACAATAAGTTGATTATGGTTTACTGTGAGCACTTTGAGACTAAGCTAGACACTTATGCTTCCCCCCTTATCTGAATTCCTGGTTACTTACTTAGATGAACATGGGATTTAAGAGAGGCATTAGGTTATGATTTAGATGTTCGTGGATTAGGTAGGTATATCCAGAACATATAAGTGGACTATGGTTTACTCGTGAGGCACTTTGAGACCTAAGCAAGGGACACTTATGCTTCCCCCCTTCCTACAAGCACTGTTGTAATGAGGCATGCCATCTTCCACCCAGTTGCTAAACCCACTAAACAAAAGAGGTTGGTGTTAGAATTACACCCCAATGTGAATGTTAAAAGACCAAGTGGTTGCAATGAGAAATGAGAATGCCACATGAGCAATGTGGATGATTATTATGCAAGAGTTGTTGTCCGATGAACTATGAGTTTGATCCATTTAGATGTGAACAAGAAGAAACAAGGTTGTTCACTTAATGAACCTGAAGAACATTGGGTTGAGGTTTGTGTGAAACAGTGCTTGATGGTGAGGAAGATAGTGGAACAGAGGAGGATGAAAGTGATGATGAGGATTACTTATTTGATGAAGACACTTATTTAGAAGAAGTGAATGTGGACATGGCTGATTATCACTTCAATATAGATGCAGATGTTGAGTGGATTAGGCATTCAGAGAGTGTACAAGAACCTGAATATGATGTAAATCCAGATGACTTAGATGTTATTGATAATGACAATTTTGAAAGTGGAACAGATTCAGATGATGATGGGATAGAGAAGGTAAGGAGAAAGAAGCTTAAACAGATTAAAAAGGCTAAGGAAAGTGAAGATAACATTGTGCTAATAAGCACTTTTTCTTTGTGGTCAACTTTTGCATCTGCAGATGTGTAAAAGAAAGAGTAAGACTTCATTCCATTGAAACTAGAAGGCAACTGTATTTGGCAAAGAATGATAAAGTTAGGATTAGGGCAAAGTGCTTTGGTAGAAATCCAGTGTTTATACTAGATGGTGAAGGGCCTAGTACCACTGATGTTGGGCCCAAAAAGAAAACTATAAAAGGAAAAGGTAAACAAGATGATACCCCCCTTGGGCCTAATAAGAAAGGGATCAGTTCAGGTGGTAGAGGTAGGCCCAAACCACTTGCACCAGATGAATGTCCATGGGCTGTGCAGATAACTAAGGTCAAAAACTCTGAAACATGGGAAGTAAGAACCTATAATGAAGAACATAAGTGCTTGCAGTCAAGGAAAATTATTGCTTGCACACACAAGTTCTTGTCAAAAGGGATTGTTGACCAAGTTGAGAAAAACCCTGATATTCCCATTAGAGCTCTTCAAGAGGAATTGCAAAGGAAGTATGAGCTAGGACTATGTTTCAGTATTGTAATTGACATTTCTATGGTATGTTTTGTATGGGTATGTCTTTTAATAGTCAAATGCATTATTCAATTTGTGCTTCTTTAGTTTACAAGTGTTTATACATTGTTGGTGATTTTAGTGTCATTAACAGCCATTTAGGTAATGATGAGCTAAAATGTTTTCAACCATGACAAAAAATGCAGAACTAATGAGCAGTACTAAGTATTAGTACTGCTAGTGTAATTACTAAGGAAGCAGTACTAAGTTAAGCTAGTACTGCTGGTAGAAGTGTAACTGTTAATACTGGTAGAACTTCATTTCATTCTCAAAATTTATTGACCACTACATCAACATGTGGTCAATTATAAGATCAAGTTAATACTAATACTTAATAATACATGACAGAAAAGTTAAAAACCATCCAGAAACTTCATCCATCAACAAACTTCATCCATCAAACCTTCTCCTTCCCCTTTCCTGTGTTACCAGCACCCCTTATACCCATTTTTTTCACCATGGTAGCCCATGTAGTCTTGCTAGGAAGTCCAAGGACAGCATTGAAAATGGGGGTAGGGCTTTTGACAATCTTCATCTTCCTCATCTGTTTCTGCAGGAAACTCATCAACTCCACCTTCTTCTGGGAGCCAAGTATCCCAGTAAAGTGAATCAGCATGATACTCAGCAAGATCAACATAGCCATACCAATCTATCACATTTTTTGGAACAGTCCTAGTCCTAAACATTTCAGCAACACGAGCAACAACCTCAGGCCTAGGTCTTTTGGCAGACCCAAAGGGAGGAATTGAGGGCTTTGAAGATCCCTCAATGCCCTTTTCAATACTGACAGCATCACTTGAGTCACTTAACTCAATTACTTCCACTTTCTTTGACATGTTGAAGGGAGGAATACAGACTGTTTTTAGGGTTTGTAAGGCTAAGTGTTTATGAATTGGTGGTGTCAAAGGTGTGGGTTTTTATAACAGAAACTAAGTGGTTGGGAATTTACACATAGTAAATGAAGTCTTAAAGTTACTCAACTACATTCACTTCCCTACATTTACTCCACTGTCACAACTCAACCACATTCACATTAAACCTAAGTACCTTTAACTATGATGCCTATGACTTTTAATAGTCAAATGGATTAGTGACTATGTGCTTCTTTTGTTTAACAGTGTATATACAAGTGCCTTTTTACACTCCAAACAAATTCACAAACCTAGACACAAACAAGTGTAAACATAAGATGGCTAATAATATACATTCATTCACCAAAATCCATCATAACATTGTGAGTCACATATGACCTTTACATTGCTTACTTAGGCCCAGATGTAAAACAATTAAAACAGAAAACCAACACTAACCAACTAATCTTCTCAAGTACTTTATAAGCTTTACAACTTCATTTGTCAATGTCTAATTGGAAGCGCTTCATCATGCCTGTTTCTAACATAAGCCAATACCAGGAAATGATTTCGAATAGACCAGGAACACATTGGTGGATCAACCCAACCAATCCACCTACAACATGGTCCTGTTCTGATGCAACCAAGAATCTTCGACTTGGATGACCATCACTCCACGAAGTCTTGATAACAGCTTGGCGACCACACGAGCAAAAAGCCCATCTGAATTGATTGTAGGGTTTTTTTGATTTTTTGGTTTTACTAATGATTTGATGTGGGGGATTAACGATTTGTGTTTAGATAGTAAATAAAATTTGGGTTATAGGCTGGTGGTGTTCATGAATTGTTGAAACTGGTGTGTGTTGAAGAAGGTGTTAAACATAGATAGTGAAATAAAACCATAGGGATGATGTGTGTTACTAGTTTCAACGCGAAAGGACCAATTTACCCCTCGTCCGTTAACACTTAACTAGCAAAACTAACGATAGGGATGGTGTGTGTTACTAGTTTCAAAACTAGGGATGCTTGGTGTATTTAATTTGAGTTAGGGACGATCTGTGATTTTGGGTCAAACCATAGGGACGATTTGTGAAATTTTTTCTTCTTATAATGATCTATTGATCAATATACTAATTATCATTTTGCTATTTTGTCTTTTTGCAGCATATCACCTGGGCTCTCACTTTGGGCCACTTTATTGTGCTCCTACTTTGGGTCGGTCCAATTGTTTTTTAGTAGGAAATAAATAAATAAATTTAAAAAAAATGGTTGACACAAAATAGGGGGAAAAATTACAATAGTACCGACTTATTCAGATAAAAAAATACTCTCGAAAATATCTTTGATACCTAATAACTTTAAAATGACGAACACGGGTACCCAAACATACATCAAATTTCTAGATTGCATTACAAACGTTCGTGTTTAAAAAAACGCCACTAAAAAAAACCCCATATAGTAAAGAAAAAAAAATAACATTTAAACATGAGGCCCGACACATAAGCCCATATAAAAAAAAACAAGAAACTATTAAACATGAGACCGAAAAAATAACTTCGCAAAAAAAAAATTAACGCCCCCCAACAACGCGCGAGATGTAAGCTCATATAAAGAAAAAAAAACAAACTATTAAACATGATACCGAAAAAATAAACCCACACAAATATTTCAATGCTTCTGACGCCCATAAAATTATATTAGTAAAAAAAAAACTCAAATAACAAAGAAAAACAAACCTTTAAATACGAAGCCCATATAAGAAAAAAAAACTATTAAACATTAATAGCGCGCGAAAAATTAACGCCCCGCAGCAACGCGCGGGTAATCCTTGCTTGTTATATACGAATTGTGAGTTTCAAATTTTAAATGGACATGACCTATACACAATTAAAACTTAAAAGCTAATTGTCAATTTCAGGGTTTGTTTGGCACCAAAGATTATGAGGAGATTGTAATTATTTTTTAAAAAAATAAATTATTTAAAATATAAGCTTCGTTTGGCAAATGAACATATATGAGACTATAAAAAAATTAATCTTCCATAATCTCTTAAAGTAAAATGCTACTTCATGTAGCTTATAATAATAATATTTTTTCATAATCTTCATCTCCATCTACAGCTCCATCTCCAGTTTCAGCAACAGTTACTATTGCCAAACATACTCTCAATCTAAAAATAAACATAAACATATAAACATAATTAGCTATATATGATTTAAAGGCTTTAGTTGTACAGGTGTCGGCACAAAAATAAAAGCTATTTTAGGAAAACTTTTAATGGTGATGTCTAAAAACTCTGTTTTATAGAAGAGTAGACTAATAACCGTGGGAAACGTCGTCGTTTTGACGCCGGGTTTCGCGGGCGAAAATGGTAGCCCAACAACGGCCCAACCAAAAAAATAATTGTCACTGGCCCAAACCAAAATAGAATTAAGAAAAAAAATTACGCAACGGCCCCTCAACTTTTAGCTATTTACGAATGTTTCATATGATAAACTTTATTTATCAAATATATATCACATATCTGCCGACTCATTGAAACGACTCCAATATTGCAATGCTTTCGACATACGCACGATTTTATAAAAAATGTTTAGGTTTAATATAATTAGAATTTTTTTTTATAAAACGTAGCCTCAACTTTTGAAACGACGTCGTTTTAGCCTGCCCATTTAGTAGCTTTTTGTTGGGCACCAACTTTGGGTCAGTTTATTGGGGTTCCACTTTGGGCCGGCCTAATTGGTTTTTTTTTTAATTGTTGGCAAAAAAATAAAGGGAAAAAATTATTACAAAAGTACCGATTTAATAAGATAAAAAATACCCGCGGAAACACTTTCGATACCTAATAAGCGTAAATAATCGACAGGGTCATAAACGTACAACTCTAGATTGCATTAGACGGTGTCGTTTTACGCCACTAAAAACAATAAGCCCAAATATATGACACATATTTACAAATGCCATAAGATTATATTAAAAAAAAACCCCATATAGCAAAAAAAATAAAATTAAACATGAGGCCTAACACATAAGCACATATAAAAAAAACAAACTATTAAACATGAGACCGAAAAAAATCGCACTAAAAAAATAATAATAAAATATAAAAAAAATCTAACGCCTCGCAACAACGCGCATGACATAAACTCGTATAAGGAAAAAAAAACAAACCACTAAACATGATACCGAAAAAATAAACCCGCACTATTAAACATGAGACCGAAAAAATAAACCCACACAAAATACAATTAAAAAAATGCCCTACAGTAACGCGCGATTGTCATTTAAGGCACACGTAATCCTATAAAATTATATTAAAAAAAAACCCATATAGCCAAAAAAAACCTTTAAACATGACGCCCAACACATAAGACATATAAGAAAAAAAAACAAACTATTAAACATGAGACCGAAAAAATAAACCCACAAAAAATACAAAAAAGGAAAAAAAAAAAAAAAATGTCCCGCAACAAGCGAAAAATTAACGCCCTGCAGTAACGCGCGGGTAATTTGGCTTGTATTTGTTACTATTGGGGCCTCAAAGAAGCATTTTTTTTTTGTTTGGGCCCGTAATCTACCATAATTAGACGGATCAGATTTATTTACCTTTCTACACCATTTCCACCCTACCCCTCTTTTATATAGGTCTCGTTTGGGGCTACAAGGGAAGAAGAAAATATGGAAGAAGATCGACATAAAAGACCTCGTTTTGGGGATTTAAAGGAAGAAGATCGACTAAGTTTGTTACCAGATTGGTTAATTATTGTGGAAATCCTTAGTCGCTTAGAATCCACAAAAGAGGCTATTAGAACAGGTATTCTCTCAAAGCGATGGTTACGCCTTTGGACTTTAGTTCCTAATCTTGTTTTCGACATTCAAATCTATTACGATGTTGTTCGGCTCGATGGTTTCTATTCCATTGTTGACCAAACCATTAATCAATGCCCATTGAACATCAACAAACTCCATATCTCCATCTGTTACGATTTTCGATTTGAAGCCAACGTGACCAATTGGATTCGTTATGCTATTAATCGCAACGTTCATGAGTTTCATTTAATTATACCTAGATTAAGTGTACATCTATCTCGGTTTTTGCTACCTCAATTGTTATTCATCAGTTCATCTTTTACTCTACTCGAACTAGATGGATGTATAGTCAATCCGACTGGTTCAATCGCATGGAAAAACCTTAAGAGTTTCTCTATTTCTCGTGCGAAATTGGATCATGATTTGATTCAAAATATTTTATCCGGTAGTCCTCTTTTGGAGACCTTCAAGTTGGAGTTTTGCCACGGTTTCACACGGCTTGATATTTCTTCAAAGAGTGTTAAGAACTTGGTGTTCTGTGGATTCCATCCTATACAAAATCGACGTACTCCACATGCTATTGAAATCAACGCTCCTTATACTTTGTCACTCGTGGTCAATGATAGATTGTACCTAAAGAAGCTATCTTTGTTAAATGTCTCATCTTTAGTTAAAGCCGAGTTAAATTATGTTAACCATCAACATTATTATAGCAATCTAGAGCAAGAAGAAATGCTTTATGCTCTTATACTAAGGCTACTTCATGTCAAGGAACTAACAATTGGGGAAACTTGTTTAGAGGTAGAATTGTCTCTAATTATCAACTATTGATCCATATATATTTGATGCTTATTATCATATAGTTCTCCCTAACAACAGCTATATTCTCGTTCCTTTGGCAGGCTCTTGATCGTTTGAAAGCTAAAGGCTTTACTTTTCCATCAAACATGAACAAGTCTATTGATTAACTTGAAGTCGAGGACGCATAGAAACTACTGCAAGACATTTATACAACTTTAACTTCTTGTTCATGGTAGACATGTGGTTACTCCGTTATTTTGTATTTGTCATTTTGTTTATGAATTATCTTCTTCGCTCACAACCTTATGTGATATTGGTACTAAATTTTTGGCACAAGATAAACTTGTTCATATAAGTGTTATCTTATTTACTGGCAGGGGCGGAGCCATGGTGGTGGTAGTGGGGGGCGATGCCCCCAACCAATCTCTTGCGGATACACAAATAAACAAGAAAATAAGTCGATTTTGGGAGAAAAAAGTCAAGTGCCCTCACCCACAAAATCAGATTGCCCCCGTCACTCTTGGCCTACAACACTCAAGAGTGTTCTCTAATAAGTTGCAGTGTCATTAAGCAGTTTATTCATCGGAAACAATGGAGGAATTAAGGTTCGGAAAGTGGGAAATTGATGGTGGGTCATTGGGAGAGTAAAGTCAGTAAACATATACTTTATAATATACTAATAATTTAATATATGTATCTCTTCTAATTATTCGTACTACTAGCATAAGTACGACTCCTAGTAGTATATCTTTTAAAACTGAAATACACATTGGTAAGTGGGTAAAACTCATATTTAAATTTATTTTTGCTACTACTAGTACTAGTTATAATACCCCGTGCACGCACGGGGTATTAACATAAAATTTTAATTACTTATTAATTTGTTTGTGAGGTTTGATTTAAATTGCATAGGATTATATCGTACATAGTTATTATCACGTCCTTTCCTTCTTAGTTTTGATAATAATTTTTTTTAATTCCATTAGACTTTAATCTTTGTAAAATTACTCTTATATTTTCTAAGTTTTTTTCTTATGTTTTTGACACTTATACTTTTATGTTTAACTCTTTTTTTTCACTATATATAAAAACGTGGGGTGATTTTTTTTGCCAATTTTAGAAATATTTTGACTTTTCTAATTAAAAATAATTTAAAAAACCTTAAAAAGAAATTCTAATTAAAAAAATATTACAAAATTTAGTATGATTTGATTTTTTTGAAATACGAATATCCTACTTGACGTTTTTTTTTACTATGCAAAAGATTAGTTCAATAGTTTTGTGGTTTTTATAGCTAACACAATTTTGTTAAGAACATACAGTAGCTTTTTTTATTGACAGGCAAAAACATATGTGTTGTTGGTATTAGTGTTAATTGCAGTGTAGTAGAGCATTTTTGATACCTTTATATTAAATTCGACCCGATTTGTTTTAAATTATGTCAAAAATTAGAAGTTTTTGTATCTTTCATTGTTTGACGCCCCCCTCGACCACATTTTCTGGCTCCGCCACAGTTTACTGGCACAAGATAAACTTGATTAAACTGGAAAAAAGGGAAGCTATATGCATAAACAAAAAATAGATAATACTCCGTTAGAGCACAAGGTACATTTCGTGCCGTGGGGAAAAAGTGGTGACACATCACCACCTTTTTCCATAACACCAAAACACCTCATAACACCAAAAACATCCCATAACACCAAAAACACCCTCCTTAGTTAACACCATAATTTTTGGTGTTATGGTGACCCCACATTTAATAAAAAGTAAAAAAAAACGCCAAAACGCCAAAACACGAAAACGCGAGACACGGTACAGTGTCTCGCGCCGTCGTGTGGCATTTTCTTGGACCATTTGGGCTGGGGATAACGGCTTGAGACACGAAAACACCAACTGGGGTGTGGTTCTCGCGTTTTCGTGTGGTGTTTTCGCCCATGGCTTGATCCATGACACAAATGGTATAGTAGAGTTGATAAAACCCTCACAAATGAGTCGATTTGTTTCATAGTCTCATTCTACACACCTCATCACCTACAAAAGCATTCACGGCAACTAATTGTGTTTTACTGAAGGGAAAAAAAAGAAAAAAAAAGAAGAAATATATTAGAAGCAAACTACTCCATATAAGAGGAAAACATTAACACTGAAACAGAATGCAATATGATAATGCCAGCATAATTTTTTCACTTATAAAAAAAATAATTTGATATGACAATGGTGTCCCACACCCAAACTTTAATTACCCATTTTCTCGCCTATTTTAAGTTTTTTTTGGTAAAGAGATTACCCCGGTAAAATATCCTTATTTTAAGTAAGAAATTCAAATAATTGATAAATGATATGCATCACGAACTCCTAAAGTTTAATTTAGAACGCTACCTTTAGAGCACTAAATACAGTGCGTTATTAGGCGCATTTTGGCCCCATGGACGAGCAACCATACCCCATGTCGTGATAGGCTGTCGCGTCGTGGTGGCCAGCCAATCATGGCATCATATGCAAGCTAACTCTTGCATAACTTTCAACAAGTACGATTCAAATAACTTAAATAAGTCATACATCATACTCACTTTGAAAACTTTCTTATTTCGCGGAGGAAATATCTACTATACTCGATTAATCAACTTATTCATATCTATACTACATATTAAGCATCTTTGCATTCTAAAAATAGAAAGCTTGAATTTTCAAGTTACAACCATTTAAGCATAGTGTACAAACATTATTTATTAAATCTTTGACAATTTACAAACATAATTAATACTCCTAATTAAAATACCCCATTACATAAATGTACAATCATATCTACACATTTTATAACCATAGGAAAGCATTACGCTTATTAAAACACCAAATTAGTTAAAAGTACAATGATATATACACATTATACAACCAATTAAAAGCATACCTACCTAATTAAATACAACCAATTAAAACACCCCACAGTACTCAAATGTTCATTAATATTTTCACAATGTACCAATCTACACTAAACTACAATATAATTCGATGCAATAAAACTAAGTAAACACACTAATTAATGTCGACCTAGTAGTGTGTATAAGTGTGTGCCTAAAATAGAACTAAAATTAGATTGGTGGAATGAAAACAATTTGATTGGTGATTATGAGGAGAGAGGTATGAGTGTTTGCACATTGTCAAAATGTGAATGGATTAAGCCTATTTGTATGTCTATTATGTAGGCCTATATATCATAACTCTATTTTTAAAACACCTCTAAAATGAAAAAGTATATATGTTATAATACACATTATACAAACTAATAAAATACACTAACCTTTATACAATTATATGCTAACAAATTTATGGTACATATAGTTTTGAAAATCGAACCGGTCACCGGTTCAGATTGCTATTAAATGCAAATCCGAAAACAAACTTGTATAATTAGACGGCATTACTAAGGCTTCTGGTATAATCTTGCTCGTGTTCACTTTATTCAACGTGTTGTTTATAATTAGCACGATTTACCTAGGCTCTTGGTCTGGGGTATGTGAGTTGCCCACAAAGCCTAGATGTTCAAACCTCGCTGGAGTCATTTGTGAGATATATTATGAGACATGCGGTATAAGGTGAGAAACAATTGCCGTTAAAAAACAATCCTCTAATAATTAGACAATTTATACTGATTTTCCTAAATATAGCCGTTAAGGTTATGCTGAAGACTTTAAAAGCTAACAAATACAAAAAGTAGCAGTACGTCAAGTTGGCCTAGCGTAATGCAGGAGGTGAGCGGTTATTATCATATCCAATTCATATACTTACTCCATTATCTGCCCATCATGCCATCGGGTACCGCATACCTTGAGAACAAAAGCAACACACTTCCATACAAGAAAAATACAAATTTGAGTAACTGAACATGCACCATGGTGAAACATCCAAATTCGCAAGACCTTTTTCAGTTGAAACATCCAACACATACCTAATTCATCCCTTTCATGTATATTACAAATTATGAGTCCCAACAGCAGCCTAATTACAATCAAGGGTGGAAACAGTGATTGGGTTTTCAAAATTACAAGGATTAGAAAGAAAAATAATGATTAACACATTATTGCTATATAATAGCGTTGCGTGTATGAACCAATTAGATGTTTGTAATGTTGGAATTAGTAGACATTAAGATCATATTAACTATTAATAAATACGAGCACGCAGCGTAAGACTAGCATTTAAGATCATTCACATAGTCATATAAATTAACATAATAATAATAAAAGAAAAACGTATCTTTTAGCAAATCTTGAATTAATAAATCAAGAACAATATAAGATCAAAGTATGATCTCTCTTTGGATTCGTACACACGTTTGTTAGCGATTCAATTAGAATGTACGTTCTTGTTATAAACATTAAGCAAAACAAAACTTACTTACGTTGATTAATTAAATCGGTATTTTCCCCACTTGGTTAGGTGTAGCCACGATGGATTCAACAGACGAGAAGGGGAAGTGAAAAAAAAAGTTTTGCTTTTAGGGTTTCACAAAATAACACAAACAATGAGCCTTGGTTGATTTGTTTATATAGCATAGGAATGTATTTTTAGGAAACAAATTTTCACCTCCTTTGTTGAGGTTTAACCGGCCAAAATCTAGCCACAAACCAAGAAAACGTTCTCTTTTATTCATTTATGTAACATTAAGTCGCCTTTATTGTTAACATTTAACGACAATTAAATAAAGTCCGTTAAGGTACAACTAATTAATTAACGATCGTTATCTTATTATTTACACAATTAATATAAATTAATTAATTATATTTATTGAATCCAACGATTTAGTATTTGGTGCAACTCTCCAAAAGGCCGGTAGCATTTCGGGACATATATTATTTACGGTTCTGTAATTCTTTACAGCTCAACACTTGGACATGTAACATAATATAATATAATAACATGGTTTTAGCGTCTAGCAACCACCAATGCTCAGGATACTCTAGAGTGTAGTTCCCAAAATACATTTTTATGATTTTTCATTTACAATCCCTTTGTTTCTCAAATGCAATGTAAAATGATATGGATCATAGTTCATTCTATTTAAACAATTTTGTTTCTCGTTGTTTCATAATTAAATCATGATTACCATCTAATCTGGACAAATCACAGATTTACCAATTGGGTCTGGACAGACACACGATCTGATTATTTAAGCCAAGGGGCCCAGTAGCATTATTATTTCAAATCCAGTTGAATGAACAAATTCGATCTTGACTCTAAGTATCGTATCATATATTTCTGATTACTTTTGTATATACTCTTTATGGCTACTCCTTGTTAGGGTAGTTTTAGAACTATATCAATAGTAACCAGCCATCATAACATAAAAACTAACTTGAATCTTCAAGTCTAAGGATTTCGTAACCGTAAATCATTACAAGTTTCACTTGATGACGACGATCCTAAATGTGGTGTGGGACTTGCGTTTGGAGATGTTCGACCATTGCAATCTAGTGCTTATCGGTATTTGCTGAGATGGGAACCGTTTTTAAATATTCTCAACGGAATATAACCAAACACTTCAACTATGTCTTTGATTCAATTTTATTCCCATATAATTGATCGACAAGACTATTTAGAATAACATTTTTATTCATGGATTAAAATGCAAAAAAAAAAAAAATAAACATACGGATCCAATAATTATAATGAAAACGAATCATATAAATACTTCAATTCATAACAATTACAGTGTTTGACAATATCTTTTTCCATATACTAAAATACAGTAAATAAAACTACTAGCAAGACGAAAGACCCAGGCTTCTTAGCATGTCGAGTAAGTTAGGACCGGTAAGGGACTTTCGTAACGGATCAGCTAGATTTTTCATCTTATGAACTTTAACAATATCAATTTCGCTGTTTCTTGCACTCACGATATAAGATATTTTCTTTTAAAGTGTCTGACTCCTTTCTGAATTCCTGATTCTTTTGCTGTTTTGATAAATTGAGTATTGACCATTGTCACAAATTCTTCTTTAAGGATGTCATTTGAAGGAATATACGCCATGTTCATCTATAAACTTCCTTATCAAACAGATTCTTTTGCAAGCTTCTTTTTAAAAAGCAGCTCTTATATTCAGCTTCGATGGCCCTTGTCTGTACTGTAGTACTTTGTTTTGGAGCTGTTCCATACCACTGCGCCCCATTCATAATGATGACATTCCCAGTTTTTTGAGATTTAGTGTCTCTCTAAACGGTCTCGATTCCCTATCTTTATCGGTCTCGAATCCAGCATCACAATAACATTTAACTTGCAGTTCTGCTTCAGGATTACCACCATACACCAAAAATGTGTCGTTAGTATTTCTTAAATACTTAAGAATATTTTTCATAGCAGTCCAGTAAGCTTTACCAGGATTCTGTTAAAATCGGCTTGTGATGTTTTGCGTGAACGCGACATCAGGTCTTGTGCACCTCATAACTTACATAATGGATCCTACAGCCAAAGCATAAGGAACATATTGCATACGCTTCATCTCTGTAGATGTTGTAGCACACTGAAATTTATTTAAATGAAGATCAACTTGCATTGGAATAGAACCACGTTTTGAATTATCTATTCTATATCTCTTAAGGATTTTGTCAAGATAAGCATTTTAACTTAATCCAATCAATCGCTTTGATCTATCTCTATAGATTTTTATTCCAAGAATAAACGCCGCTTCTCCTAAATCTTTCATAGAAAAACACTTACCAAGATAGTCCTTAACTTCTTGAAGACTTGGTATATGATTTCCCATTAATATTATGTCATCAACATATAAGATTAGGAAAATAACATTACTCCCACTAGCCTTTTAATATACACATGGCTCATCAAGATTTTGATGAAAACCAAACTTTTTGATTTCCTCATCAAATCTCTTATTCCAGCTCCTAGATGCTTGCTTAAGTCCATAAATGGATCTTTGAAGCTTACATACTTTACTAGGATGATTAGGATCAATAAAACCTTCAGGTTGTTCCATATAGATTTCTTCTTCTAAGAAACCATTCAAGAACGCGGTTTTAACGTCCATTTGCCAAATCTCGTAGTCATAGTACGCCGCTATAGCTATGAGAATTCTAATAGCTCTTATGTCGGCAACAGGTGAAAATGTTTCCTCATAGTCAACACCATAAGTTTGAGTGAAACCCTTTGCAACAAGTCGAGTTTTATAAATGTATACCTTGTAGATCCACTTACTTTTAACAACTTTTGCATTTGGTTGAAGCACTATAAGTTTCCAGACTTTATTATCATTCATGAATTGCATTTCCTCGTTCATAGCAACAAGCCACTTTTCAAATTCAGGGTCCAATAAAGCTACTTTATAATTAGCAGGTTTATTAAGATCCCCTAAACTGTGCTCTTCAACTTTAATATTGAAGGACAATCGATCTGGATCGATCTCTACATGTAGACACAATCGATCAGGAGCTTTATGTATCCTTACAGATCTACGAATAGGAACAACATCCTCTTCTTAAGAGATAATCGAGGTAAGACCTTCCTCATTAGGATGTTTCGCTAGTGTTTTCAAAGGTAAAATAGCTTCCATCACTAATTCTACGTTTCTCCCACTCTCCTTTTGAAGTATGAAATCCTTTTCTAATAAATTTGCATACATCTCAACAACTATTTTGTTTTCAGGTTGGTGGTAGAAATAGTAACCCATAGTTTCCTTAGGGTATCCTACGAAGATACACTTAACAGATCTTTGTTGAAGTTTATCAGGTGTGTGACGTTTCACATGTGCCTCACATCCCCAGACCTTTAAGTAAGACAAGTTAGGAACTTTTTCCATGCCATAGTTCATATGGAGTCTTGTCTACCTTCTTGGTTGGAACCATATTAAGAATGCGTGCAGCAGACTCTAGAGCATAATCCCAAAAGGATAACGGTAAAGTTGTAAGACTCATCATTGATCGAGCCATATTTAACAAGTACATTACGCCTCTCAGAACAACACCATTATTTTATTGCGTTGAAGGAGGTGTAAGCTGTTGAACAATTCCATAAGCCTTTAGATAGTCTTTAAATTATTGACTAATATATTCACCACTACGATCTGATCGTATGGCCTTAATAGTCATTCCGAGTTGATTTTCAACTTCATTCTTGAATACCTTAAATGGTTCAAAGACTTCATGTTTATGCTTAAGTAAATAAATATAACCAAAACGACTATAATCATCAGTAAAGGTAATGAAGTACTAGCACCGTTTTTTAAACATGTCTAGAGTGGACCACAAACATCAGTATGAATTAATCCAAGTACATCTTTAACTTTCTCAGTTTTATGTGAAAAAGGACTTCTTGTCATCTTACCAGATATACAGGATACACATTGATCAAACGGTTCATTATCCGTAGGTTTTAAAAGTATAACCCATGTTGCAACATTTTCAATACTTCTTCTAGTTTATCTAATTTATCAAGACACAATGCCAAAGATAAGAAGAATCCAAATTAGGTTTGGTTCTCTTATTGCTAACAGAATATATTGAATTAACGATTGGTAAAGTAGAATCAACTGCATATCAATTTCATAAATACCATTACAGTAAAAGCATAAAAAAAATCATAGAGTTTTACACTTCATTGAAACTGATAAATTATCGAAATTACGTAAACATTGGGTTAAAACCCCCTTATTAACCGAAACTAGAAACTGAAACAACACCCCTAGTAATAGAAGGTGCCTAAGAACAATTGTAACTAAAACAATAATTAAACCATTTGGTAAAACTAAGTCAAAACTTCTCCCCAATACCTCCACTTCCACGCGCACACCATTGCCCACGTACAAGTAGAGACTACCACGCTTCAGCTTCTTTGCTCCTCTAAGTCCCTGTTTTGTGTTACAAATGTGAGTACCACAACCAGTGTCATACACCCAGGAATTTTTAGGAAATGCAAATAATTCAATAGTATAAATACCTGAAGAAGTGGATGCAACATTTTGACCTCCAGTTTTCTTCTTTTTCATCAACTCAGCTAGATACAAAGGACATTTCCTTTTCCAATGTCCTTCCTCTTTGCAGTGGTGACATTTTCCATCTTTTGTCGGATGCTCTTTCTTGTAAGGTTGAGGCTTTTTGGGTTTAGTAGGATAAGAGTTTTTAAGACCCTTACCTTTCTCTTTCCCTTTAGCCTTACCTTGCGGTTTATTCTTCTGGACTCTACCACTTTGAATCGCCATCACATGTGGTGTAGAGGAAGCACCAACAATTTGCTGCTTGTTCCTCTTAATGCTTTTCTCAAATTTAATAAGCAATGAATGCACTTCACTTATTGTCTTCTCCATTGATTGCATATTGTAATTTTGCACAAAAGCTTGAAATTCACTTGAAAGTGAATTCAAGATAAAACTGATAGACACTTTATCATGAAAAGCATAGTTAAGTGTAGCCAATTGATCCAGATAGCTTTTCATCAATAGAACATGATCGCTAACGGATTGTCCTTCAGCCTGCTTACATGAATGGAACATGTTCACCAACTCTTGGAGTTCAACACCCGGAGGTTTTCCATACATCTTTTGGAGCTCAGTAATCATCTCTTGAGGAGATTTGTTTTCAAATTGCTGATAGAGTTTTGGAGACATAGTTCCAAGCATCAAACAAGCAACTTCATTGTGACGATCAAAAAGAGCATTCCAATCAGCAAGAGCTTGATTATCAGCACTTGCGGCAGGTGCAGGTGGCAAGGGTGTTTCAAAAACATCCTGTAATTTTTCAGTACGCACAACAAGTTTGAGCACACGCAACCACTCATTAATAATTTGGTCCAATAAGTTGATGTTTCTCAAGCATTGACCTGAAAGCCGAACTGTTTGTTTTGGTTTGGGCATTGTTGAGTGCCATCTACAAATAAACAAAAGTTCACATTAGTATTTTCGATAATACTTTCTTTAAAGAAAATTAAATACCCATGCTTATAAAATAAAGCATTAATTTTCGATAAAG
The DNA here is from genome assembly GCA_026074375.1 of Tanacetum coccineum. Classification (NCBI taxonomy): domain Eukaryota; kingdom Viridiplantae; phylum Streptophyta; class Magnoliopsida; order Asterales; family Asteraceae; genus Tanacetum; species Tanacetum coccineum. Next base: position 25,125 of record BQNB010048384.1, on the reverse strand, counting down.
CTAGGATCCACCTTGACATAACCACCACCGCATCAGTTGATCTGCTAGTGATGATGATTATTCAAAGGGTAATTAACGTTTAATAATTGCATCCAATACAACTCCTACATTATGGGACTCTACTTTATGTACATCACATGTGAACATTCAAACGTGAAAAAGTGAGCATGTTTATCCCATCATATGCCACGAGTTAAGGTCTCACCTATCTTAACTTGATTAAGTCGGTCCAACAAAAACTGTGATTATATAGCACTTAACGTCTCACTAATAAGTGTATTATATCACCTTGGGTTACAAAACCATGAATAGTCTCACTAACATTAAAGAGTAATGCAGTGTTTTTTCTAGGTTGGATGGCAAAAAGACTTGGTTTTAAAGGGTATAGATTTTTTTTTCTTCGTGTCAAAACCATGTACAAAGAGCATGCAACATCTTTGTATCATGAATTTTATAAAACTATAATTTATAAAAACACATTATGGACTATAAATTGCTAGTCTAATCATGAAAGATTTTATATCGGATGTAAGCCGAATCCACTTTTGACTTTTTGCATTATATAATCCATAATAAATCTAATTTCGATAATCATTAGTCATGTTTATATTTGTTTTTTGAAAAAACCCTTTGCTTTGATGGACAATACATAATAATTTATCAAAAGCAAACAAATAAACACAAACAACTTAAAACACATATCCGATTAACACATTAATCACATACCACATGCATAACCAATTGATGATAACCTAAAATCTATGTGATTTAAATTAAAACACATAGCAGAAAACTGACAAACAATTTTAATTTTACTTCAGTTCACGTCAGAGGTGTAGCTAGAGGTCTACACGAGCCTAGGCTCAGAAACTACAAAGTTGTAGATCTACAAGTCGTGGACCACCCACAAAAATTTCAATTTTTTTTGATATCGGATGAATTTATTATGAATTTTTTTACTAACAGGTGTCATAACACTTACGAAAAACGTAAAATTCAACTAATACACATCAAGATCCGATTTTTATCATCAATTATGCATGTTTAACACTTAACAATTATTATACATTCATATATCATATATCACATGTCATCATCCATGGTAAACTTGCAAGATTCACCATGGATCTCATCAAATTAACATTTAATAAAGCGAGAAGATTCATATTAACAATTAATACATACCGATTATTAACAATTAATCTACGATATCCATCAAATAAAAATTGCATACATCTTAGGGTTTTGTCTAATTAATTTTATTAACCCTAATTAGGGTTTATGAACACAAGATCATCAAATAAAAATTAAGACAACATCAAAACCTAGCAATTTTTAACGTTCTTGATAACAATTATGTAATTTATAGATCTATATGACCGGCTCTTGACGCCACTGTTGGAATTAGTAGACATTAAGATCATATTAACTATTAATAAATACGAGCACGCAGCGGAAGACTAGCACGTAAGATCATTCACATAGTCATATAAATTAACATAATAATAATAAAAGAAAAGCGTACCTTTTAGCAAATCTTGAATTAATAAATCAAGAACAATATAAGATCAAAGTATGATCTCTCTTTGGATTCGTACACACGTTTGTTAGCGATTCAATTAGAATGCTAGTTCTTTTATAAACAATAAGCAAAACAACTTACTTTAAGTTGATTAATCAAATCGGTTTTCCCACTTGGTTAGGTGTAGCCGATTGACTCAACAAGAGAGAAGGGGAAGAGAAAAGAAGTTTTGCTTTTAGGGTTTCACCAAAAGATCACAAAACAATGAGCCTTGATTTGTTTATATAGGCATAGGGAATTTGTTATAAGGAAACAAATTTTCACCTCCTCTTGTTGAGGTATAACCGGCCCCAAACACAAGCCCACAACCCAAGCCAAAACTTTCCTTTTCTCATTATTTAACATTAAGTCCTTTATGTTAACATTTAACGACCGTTAAATAAATTCCGTTAAGTAACTAATTAATTAACGACCGTTATCTTATTATTTACACAATTAATATAAATTAATTAATTATATTTACTGAATTCAAACGCTATCGTGTGCGTCTTCAAAGACCCGAGTCGCATTCCAGACTTATATTATTTACGTGTACATTATTTGATGTAACACGAGAAATGATAAATCCTCCTACAAAAGCCTCCTACTCATCTTCCTAACTACAAAATAGTAACACGTGGAAATGTTATTGGAGGATGCAAAAAGAGAGAATTAGTGGATGAATAAGTGTCACAATTATATATGAATAGGAGGATAAATAGGAGGTTTTAGTAGGAGGGTTTAGCATTTCTCATATACTAATAGAGCCATATCTTTTTATTGGACTTCTGACTCACCACCACAGCCATATAGGTAAAAATCAGAAACTACCCTTCGCCCTAAGCACCATACCACTACAACAATCATCGCCAGTCCAAACATCTACAGGAAGATTTAATTGTTGACTTAAAATCAAAACCTACATTATCAAGACGCATAATTAAAAAGAAAAAAGTGGACCATAGAGATGGCGGGGGTTGGGTTGGGTCTGGTCTTGTCGAGTTGACCCACACAAACTTTTTGACCATTTTAAGTAGATATATAAAAAGATACAAACTAAATTGTAATAATAATATTCCAAATTTTCTAATAGCCGTTTCGGTAACTTTTGACCCGTTCGATCCATCTTATATGTATCATAGTTAGCTGGTTTATTGACTAGGATGACGCACAACCACAATCCAACTATTCACAAATAACAAGTAAACGGGTGGAGATTGCCATCTCTACCTGGTACCATACCACCAATAATAAATAAAGGAGAGTAAAAATAAGTCAGAATAAGCCTGGTAGGTTAGTTGACCTGGATTAGTCATTCGATTAAAATCTGGTGGAAAGTGGAACCGAGTGTGCTGGGCAAGTTTACAGCGAAGACCTATTGAGTAAGCAATGCATTTTGAATTCTTTTATAAGAAAATGGTATAATAAATATACACAAAAAACGATTAAGTTGACAATTATTTCCTCCATTTAGAAAGTCAAAAAACTTTTCCTAATGAGACATATGTTGCGATATTGACATGTCATATTGAATACTACTAACCTCCGCAAACTTTAGCTTGAAGATGTTTAAGGCAATTAGCCTTATATACAGTCTCACAGAATCTGTAAAATGATACAGACAAAGTGAGAAACCCATTCCATGCCAGTTGGCAACAAGGTCTAAAATAGATTTCACAACAAAGGGAGAATAAAAACCTTTCAAAGATCTAGATAATTCATGCAACCTACCCAGTTTCTCTTTGAAGAGATCTGCAGACAAAACCCAATTGTTAATAAAGAATGTTAGTAACAAACAATCCTGCTCAATGTGCAAACAACGCTTACTCTAATGCACTTAACGAACAGAAAATATTTGGTTAACCTTTCATTAGTAACTATTATGCATAAGGTGAAATACAAAGCATTGTGAATAAGTTTTTATTAGCATGAAAGTTTTGGTAAAAAAAGGTGTAGCAATTAATTCGATACATGAAAAAAAACGACTAACCATCCATAGTTTCACATATAGATTCCAGGCAAGACAAGTATGATAGTGCCATTGCTTTCGTACCGAGATGAACAATAAGTAATTAAGACATAAGACAGTGAAAATAAAAAGAATAAATTAAGTTGTAATCTATGTACGTTAATTTTCAGGAAAAAGTGAAAGGATATTCTTAGAGGTGGTCCTTTGGGTAAATAATTTAAAGCAGGATGTTTGGGTTGGCCAGCAAAATTAAAATGCTTAATCTGGATTTTCATCTCAAAAAACGAGTTTAAACTTGATATAATTATAAATTCAAAAAACAAAAAAAATTAGGTGCTCTTTTTATTCAAGCAAAAGATAATTTGTGAAATGTGACTTCAATCGATATAGTGTTACAGAACAAAGTTATCAAATGAACTACTTTATATTTGATGGATTCTCATACAGCAAACACAAATTTAAGGAATTGCAATTAATACAACATGTGGGCCTTTTGTCTGCTGAATGCAAGCACTTGTCAGCTGGTCCTTTGTTTTTATGTTTCGGTGAAAGAAGTTTGAATACCCCCCCCCCCCCAATTCAGCCTGTTTGTTTAAAATTAAGTCGAGCCAAAGGTCCACGAGAAAATTACACATGGCCCAAGTTAACTCATGACAGTTAAATAAAGAACGGGAACGACCCAAAATTAAGAGTTCGGTAACATTGTCGGCTCCAGTTATGGGTTCAATCAGTCATAACGAAATCATGAAATAATCACATACCGCATGGTTTATGATTGGCAAGTACAAACTTGCATAGTATGCTCAAATCTGTCGCAGGCAACTTCAGCCATGTAGGTGCCGCTGTTTGCTTTTTCGATGGCCTGATCATGTAGAAGTGATAAAACTGGCGATCTTTTGAGTATTTGCACTCCATAAATTCAAAATCATGGAGGTTCTTGTGTTCACCCTCCTTAACATGCAAACATCAATAAATTTGTTTATAATTAGTTAAAAGCAGCAACGGCAAAGTTACCAACCACAGGCATAGTTAAAAAAACAGAAGTTGAAAACATTGCTGAAGGCACCATACCCTCCAGCAGGCATAGTCAAAAGCAGCAAAGGCAAAGTTACCAACCACACTAACAATTGGATGATCAGCTTCAAGTGACCTCATCTTCATTAACAAACTCAGGATTTATTACTTCAGCTTCACGCTGCCAATTAAACATTTGAAATATTCTCAGATGTGTATAAACATTAGAACAAAAAGAGATGGAAAAATATCATATACATACAGTTCCTTCATCAAACTTTTTAAACTCCAGCCAGATTTTCTGTTCATCCATATAAGGGAGATGGCATATACCTAACAAAGACAAGTTAGTGAGCTTACTGAATTGCTTTTTTAGCGCAATTAACATCAATTAAAAGGAAAATTGCTAAACAGAAGATTGGAAATGAATACCATGTCTCCTCTGCAGACACAGATATACCGAGGGGCTGGGGATGCCCAGATTGAGTCTACCAAGTCTAGAATTATCCGGGTCCTCGAAAGGTCCCTCCAGAGTCTCACTTTCATTCACAGACTCGCATTCGTCGTCATCTGACTGAAGAAGTTATAATCAACAAAATAGTTTTGTTTGTTGGGGAATGTCTGAGATTTGGATATGGCAGTAACGCGTGTTCCAGATAATCAGACTTCCTAGTTGGAGTGTCCAACTCAACCTATTCTATTAGTATTATGTGTTTTAGAATAGAATAAATGTAATCCTAGTTATAGTCTAATACGTATTGATTAGTCTATATATACCGTAGAGGGTAGGGATTCACATTGTACCGAATTGAAGTTTTGAGTCAGTTTCTTCAATAACAAATTCTACGTGTTTAGGCAGTTACCCGGTGTTCTTGTTTTCCTATTTTCTGTGTCGTGTTGTGTTCCAGCAAGTCTGTGTGCGTACACCTCTGATTTACCACAACTGGTATCAAGAGCTTAGGTTTAATCGTGTGGAGGATTGTTGCTGCGAATACGAGCCACAATCAGCATCCATACTGATCGTCTTCAACCTGGAAAGTGTGGTAAGAAACGTAGAAATCAGTTTGTAACAACGATTAAGGGTAAAACAAAGTCGACTTCAAACCTTGTGAAGTATGGGGTTTAAGTCGTGTGTGTTCTGGAACCCTAAAAGAAGTCGATTTATAACCTATGATTAAGTGGAGGTTTTAGTCGAGTGTGTATATAACCTGTGATTAGTGTGTTTGGGCTGACCAGTTTTTGGGTTCATCAGTGTGTTTAGGTTGATAAGTTCGTGTAAGACTCGTCATCAATCTGATCAATTATAATTATAAACAAGCATAGTTGCCCGCGCGCTGCTGTGGGACGAGTTTTTTTTAAGAAGATATTTCGAGGTTTATTTGTGGCTTATGAAAAGGTGGTAAGGTTGTTTTAGGCTTTTTAGGGCTGTGTTTGTTGCTGCGGGGCATTTTTTTTCGTGCTCTTTTATTTTTTCGGTCTCATGTTTAATAGTTTGTTTTTTTTTTCTTATATAGGGCTTATGTGTTAGGTCTCATGTTTAAATGTTTATTTTTTTGGCTATTTGGGTTTTTTTAATATAATTTTATGACATTTGGGTAAATATGTGTTAAGCATGATTGGCCGTGCATTGATGCGGGACGTTAATTTTTTTTATTTATTTTGTGCGGGTTTATTTTTCCGGTCTCATGTTTAATAGTTTTTTTATATGAGCTTATATGTTGGGCGTCATGTCGTGAGTATTTTTTGATCTGAATAAATCAGTACTTTTGTAATTTTTTTCCTATTTTGTGCTGAGCAAATTTTGTTTTTTTAATATTATTTTGTGCGGGTTCATTTTTTCGGTCTTATGTTTAATAGTTTGTTTTTTTTATATGGGCTTATGTGTTGGCCCTCATGTCGCGAATATTTTTCGATCTGAATAAATAAGTACATTTATAAAAAAATTTCCTATTTTGTGCCGAGTGGATTTTTTTTAAGTTGCCTAGTTAAAGAGAAAAAAAAAGTCAAATGGGATACCCAAAGTTGGGAGCCAATGGACCGAATTTTCGCAATAAGCATAATAAATAGCACTGTAGCAATGCATGCCAAACGGCAAGTTTTAACCATGCATAGTATATCTATATATTTATATATAGATATATTTATATATATATATATTATATATATATATAATTCTATTATTATTACAAATAACATTCTCTGCACGATCAAAAAGTCGGCCGTTTTACGTCTGATGGGGCTACTGTGGTTTTTTTTTTTGCCCAAGCTTTCTATGAGGCCAATTTCCTGGCCTATTTTTTTTGATTTTTTTTACCTTACGCCCCTCCATACGTTCTCTAGAACCATCGACTCTAATATCCCCCCCACCCCACACATACGGGCGATCATTATCTATCGGAAGTGTTCAATTGATTCGGCTCTTACTTGATCAGCTTACTATTATAGAAGATTGGCTCACCAACCGACTCTAAACCAGGTTCTTCTCTGTTTGGTATTTCCTTTTCCTTTTTTGGGTCGTGTTTCGGTCCGGCTTTTTTAACTTTGCTTAACCCATCTGGATGTCAGGTACTCTGCCGTAATTTAAGTACACACCCACACCCCCCACACCACCCCACCCCCCCCCAAAACCACAACCCCACCACACCCACACCCCCACCCCCCAACTCCTCCGCGCTCTCCCTTAACACTGCTCCTACGCGCCTATGTTCGCATCAGCTATATCGCACGGCATCTTTCACCGGCTCTGTCCTGATCTCATCTCTCCCCCCCTGCGCTCTCTTATCCAGATGAGCTGCTAGTTTGCTGCCCAGAGAGGTCAGCTATCGCTATCCAGCATCTATGTTACGCTAATTGACAGTCACATTCGCCGTCACCGCTGATCCATTGTCATCTGGGCCCCTTCATCATTCTCAGCGCGCGCAGAGACTCCTCATTTTGCATATCCACTGTAGCTTTATCTCGTCACCCGGCTTCCTATGCTCCATCATCGCAAATCACATCTACGCCTCGCTATCCGTCTGATACCGCACTGATTGCACACCCCTATGCACACTATTTCCAAGTACCGTTCGTCCGTGAACCGTGCTGCCTAGCGATTACACAAGACACTATGCTGCTCACGTGTGTGTCCCCATCTAGCCTCCCTCCACCCTAATACATAATATCAGGGAATTCAGTGATTACTCCAGGAGCTTCAGCAGCCCTCTACTTCTTTTTCTAGTATAGACGCCTTTCTCCGTAGCGAATCCGGGATCACTCTCTCAGCGCACCCCGGTGGCTTACCCTTGTCCGCCTTCACATAGTTCGCAACTTCACTTAACCATAGATTTCACCTTCTGTCCTATTCCATCTACTGACCCTAGCAATTAATAAAGCTTGACAATTTCACGCCCTACGCCCTCGCACTTAAGCCTAAACACTGCCTACTTTTTACACTCTTCACGCCTCTTAACTTCTTGCTTGCTTTTATGCTCAGACTACATTTGTAGATATATATACATTACACAATAACTCTTACATATTGCTCTCACAATCGATATAAACACATAAGCTCCCCTCGCCCGCTGTTTGTCTCTCTTGCGTCCCCCCCCCCCCCCCCACCCCCACCCCCCATTTTTTTATTTTTGTTCTCTATCTATATGATTCTTCCTTTACTGCTTTCTGTGTCCTTCTTTCTTTTTCTCCTACTCTTCACTTTTTTTTACGCTATAACACTCCTTTCTTTGTTCGCTTTTCTGTTTCATATATTTCGTGAGTTTTTCTCGTCTCTCTCCCCCTCCCTCTGTATTAATAAGGTTAAATCCCCCACCCCGCTCTATATTTTTCTATTTTTCTTTCTGTCTTCTATTTTTTCTTTTTTACCCACCCCACCCCCCCCCCCCCCACCACACCCTTGTTCTTTTTCTTTTTTATATTTTTTTTCATGTTTTTTCTCTTCCCTCATCCCCCCTCCCCTACACCCCCACCCAACCACCACCCCACCCACCCCCCCCCCCCCCCCCCACACTACCCCCAAAAAACCCCCACCAAACCCCCCACCCCCCCCCACCCCCAAACCCCACAACCCCCCCCCACCCCCCCCATGCGCGTGTGCATTCTCATTCTCTCCCGACTATCGCTCCTTCATCTTCTCCCGCCTCCGCGTCCTTCCCCCACCCCACCCGCCGTTGCAGAGAGATGTAACTCTCCGTTAGATTCTCCTCATCCTTCGTCGTTCGCTCTGCTAGCATTCTCTCGTTCTTAGCCTCTCTGCCTCTCTTTGCTCTCTTGCTTGTTCCCCTACCCCCCCAGAGATAATACTCGCCCAACAGCGCCTCTCAGCGCCTCCTCCACCACTCGGATAAACACCACCAGGTCGGCCATCCTCCAACCTCAACACACTTCCGCAAGAAGGTCCGGACGCGCAGCCCGAGGACGAGGGACGATGCTCGCGCACGTCCGATACGCAGTACGACCCCCTACACATCCCGCAACAGAATCAGCGCGCTCCCCACCCCACTCGCGGACTCTCCACCCCCCCCGCCACCACCTGCCAGACACGTACGCAATCACAATCCTCCTCAGTCCACCTTAAATCTATCACATACCTCCCCTCTAAACCGAATCACCTCACATACAGATCTTCAGCGCCCCCCGGATACACTCAACTAATGCTCTATAAATTCACACTAGCTCTCCCAAACCTCGACCCTCCTCCACTAGACATATAATATAAGCACTATCAGCCCCAGTTACCTCGCCACAGAGCTCATCCCGCATAGATACCCTCTCCATCGCCTCTCCTCCCAGGAGCCTCTATACTCGACTCGCGCCATCCCACTATAAGACCCACGGCCACTCCAAACCTATCTCATATAGCCCGCGACCACTCATCTACCGGGCGTATCTGCGAATGCACACTCACATATTAAACTCCTTGATTGCGGCGCAACTCATGCACCTCTCCGTCACACCGACCCGCTCACGAATGCCCAGAGAGCCCTCCGTCTACCCCTCGCTGCCCACAATCTCATCCCCTCAACTGTGCACGAATTCTATCTATGAGAGTCGCTGCAACTCACACTATATCCAGTGATCTCGTTGTCCCATCGCCCCATCGTATCATCTACTCACTCCCCCCTATCACCGCTCGACTGCCTGCTGCCTCTATCCTCCAATACTCCCACATACAATACCTCACCACCCCCAGTCACGCAATCTTCCATGCCAACTACAAGCGTCATATCACACCCTCCACCATAACCGCATTCCCCCACATATATAACACACTAGCGACCGGACCAACCTCACACGTGCCCCCCCAAGACCATATAGCACAACCTCTCAACGCTCAACCTCCTCTCGTACTACGCCTCCTCGCCCTCCGCCTACCCAACTCACGCCCAGGCCCCTCCCCTTCATCTCTCTCACTGCCCCCCACACCCCCCCCCCCCAAACCCCCCCCCAACCCCCCCCCACACCCCACACCCCACCCCCCCCCCACCCACCCCCCCCCCACAACAACCAACCCACACCCCCCCCCCCCAAACAACCCCCCCCCCCCCCACCCCCCACCACCCCCCCCACCCCCCCCCCCCCCCCCCCCCCCCCCCCCCCACACCCACCCCCCCCCCCCCCCCCCCCCCCCCCCACCCCCCCCCACCCCCACCCCCCCCCCCCCCCCCCCCCCCCCCCCCCCACCACCCCCCCCCCCCCACCCCACCCCCCCCCCCCCCCCCCCCCCCCCCACCCCCCCCCCCCAACCACACCCCCCCCCCCCCCCCCCCCCCCCCACCCCCCCCCCCCCCCCCCCCCCACCCCCCCCCCCCCAACATAGAATACTAACTACATTTGCATTATGTCTATTCCTTATGCCCTATAATAAAGCTTGCCAATTCATATTGCTTAAATTACAACTGCCAATTACACTACGCATTAACTGTTGCTTAGCTTATATACGACATACATTATATATATACAATCCAATTACATATTGATTACATGAAGATAAAATGTAAGTCGGTTAAAAGAAAAGCCACGTTTGAAGACCAGGTGGAACACCATTCGACAGGTTTGCGGAGACGAGGGTGCTTCGAGCGTAGACCCCTCAGCGACAGGGTCTTTGCATAACGCCACTGCACAATTATCATCAAATCCACTAATTAATCACAATCATCAAGATCCTCATGTTTGGGTTAACAATAATGCAGACCTTCACTTAATACACTGCACAAGCACAAAAGGCATTAGCCCTATTCCTGTTCGAGATACTCAGCAATGTCATATATGTGCACCAAATCCCGAGCCTAACTACAGCACGCCTTCTACTATTACTAAAAGCAAAATAATTTCTTCTGCTAATATGCATTCCGTACGAGCCGATTATTGTAAGTGCTCACTAATGTCGTATATTATTTGTGTCAATCATGTATGCATGATTACTTCCAACGAGTGCTTCTTATAATCCAAAACACATACGATTCTGCAGGTACCACTCCACCGCCTATAAACAGGAGGCACTCACACGTGCCCCAGCCATGGCGACATCAACGCCAACTATCATTTGCAGCGCCCTCTGGCTCAATGCCTAACGATGATAATCTTAACACAGAAACCAATAACATAAACATCTTAAATCTTTCGCCAACGACAATTATCCAAAATTGTAAGTATAAGGTTGATGTATGTTGTTTATTTGTTCAAATACAACAAGTGTTGACTTGAAAATATTCTCTATTCTAGCTACCCGTCGACAACGACACTCCCGTATGGACGCTAATCAACGCCGCACTTCTATTAGACACGAACACAAACCATCCAGCAGTAAGGAATCCTCAAAACTTTCTTTACACTTACCAGCTCTACTGTTTTAGCAACAAACCTATACTAATTATCCAACTGCATTGCTTCTTGACTCAAGTATTCCGCTTGAGTACATTCACATGGGACAGTGTACATGTGTTTGTAGGCATTGTGGAGCAATGTTTTGGGAAAGTGAAAAAAACTTGGGCTCAGGATATGGAGGGTTGCCTGTGTATAACAGATGCTGCAATGGTGGTCGCGTTGTGTTACGAGCACCACCAGAATATCCAGAGTATATCAAAAGATTATACGCAGATGCACACTTCATGGAAAATATAAAAGCGTATAATCAAATGTTTAGTATGACATCCCTCGGAGCCAATGTTGATAGCTTAATTAACAATGGCAAAGAACCGTACGTGTTTAGAATATCAGGCCAGATTTACCATTGGATAGGATCAATGTGTCCCGAAGAAGGCAATACCCCTCGATTTTTGCAGCTATGCATATACGATACTACTAACGAAGTTAGCCATCGAATAGCCCATTTCAGGGGTGAAAACCAAAGTGGTCTGAAAAGAGAGATCGTGGAAGGTCTTATAGAGTTTTTGGACAATCACAACGCATTGGTCCAATTATTTCGTACCGCGCGAAATAAACAAATGGAAGTCGATGTACCAGAATTTAAAGTCAAATTCTACAACGTCATAGGCACTCGTTGTTATGACCTGCCAACACCAGATACCATCGGTGCAATTGTCTTTGGCGGAACATCAATTACAGAAACTGATTTTGACTTAATTGTAGAGGAACATTCACGGATCTCTTAACGGGTTAGCAAATTACATCCGTGTTATATGTCTCTACAGTTTCCATTACTATTTGTCTATGGAGAAGAAGGCTACCAAAAAGATATGAAATTGGTTAACATTCCAAGCCACTCTAACAATGAAAAACGAATGTCGATGAACATGTATTACACTTACCAAATACATGATCGACTGAATCACTACAATTTGCTGCCTCGAGGAGGGCGATTGTTTCAGCAGTATGTAGTAACTGCTTACTTTGCTGTCGAACAAAGTCGACTTGATTACATTCAACAAAACCAAAGTGACATAAGGAATGAGTACCTCTCAGGCCTATATGATGCTATTTTGCGAGGTGATCGCGACGGTAATGACCTAGGAACACGCACAATGCTAACCGCTTCCTTTACAGGTGGACCAAGGTATATGTATGCGCATTACCTTGATGCTCTTGCCATTTTCCACGTCCATAGAAACCCTTCTTTCTTTATCACCTTCACGTGCAACGCTAAATGGCCCAAAATACAAGAATATATGGAAGCATTCCCCGAATTAACAACTACAGATCGAGCAGATATCGTTGATCGCGTATTTGAACAAAAAGTGCGTGACTATATAAAGTTCATACGTAATACAAAACCTTTCGGCGATATAACTGCAGGTACAAATGAAACACTTTGATACCTTACGGCATTTCCACTTATATAATGTCTAATAAAAACATTTACATACATTTTGTTTTTTATCGTATGCAGTGTTATACACGATCGAATTTCAAAAGCGTGGTCTCCCTCACTGTCACTCACTACTATGAATCAATGTATCTTCTAAAGTGAAAGAGGATGCGGATGTTGACAAATATATTTCTGTTGAGCTGCCAGATCCGGTAGAAGACCCCGATGGTTACAGAATTATTTCTGAACTAATGATGCATGGCCCATGTGATTTGGTAAATAATAACGCTCCGTGTATGAAGAACGGAAACAAGTACAATCGGAATTTTCCCAAACCATATTCTGATAAGACTTACATCGACAAAGATGGATTCATTCATTACCGCCGAAGAGAGACCGGAATCGAAACAGAAAGGCAAAACGTACGGCTTGATAACCGTTACGTTGTTCCATACAACCGAACATTATGCCTAAGATATGTCACACCCCGTAAATTCCCGGTTAGTATTCCGACCCACTCCGGTCATTCTACTTTAAATTTTATTCGTTACGTTTAAATCTGACA
>BQNB010048383.1:4402-42592 GCA_026074375.1 Tanacetum coccineum | reverse complement strand
CTAAGTGATTAGTGATTTGGAATTTAAGTGCGATTTTAAAAAGGTTTAAAAAAATTAATAGTCAATTTACATACCGTCATTTACTTTTAATGTAATTTAAATACTTGTCATTTATTTTAAAAAGCATTTTACTTTACTTGTCATTTAATTTATTGCAACTTGTTTTCTAAGGATTTTAATTCGTTAAACCTAAGCCCGCACTTAAGGAACATTTCACGTCACTTAGCAAGCATATTTGTCATTTATATCAATTTTAGTATAATCACGAAACATTCTCATGAATTTTAATTCATCTCTCGCCGTGGAAACGACACTCGGAAGATAGACTATTATTTTTCCTTAAGTAACTGTCTTATCAAACGGTATACTCTCTATATTATTACTATTTGGTATTTTATATATTTTATTATATATATTTATATCGAATAATGCATCCTACTCAGCTTGTATGTATGTTATGCTAATTCAAGAGTTACTAGGTTATGTTAGAGATACTCGCCCTGATATTTACAAATCTAGTGAGAAATTAGTTGCGGTCACGCCTATCAATAAGAAGAAAACAGTTCGATTTACTGACACTACCGCATCATCAAGCAATATGCCCAAAGTAACTAACAGACCTTTATTGTCTTCTACAAGAGTAAAACCTTCTACTAGTGCTAGCGGATCAAAGCCTTTAGGCAATACAAAGAATGATAGGATTTCGCGAACACCAGGTAGTAATGAGAAGAATAAAGTAGAATTCCAATCTAGGAAAGTTAAATCTAAGTTAAATAAATAGAACTCTGATTCTAAAAATGTCTGTAATGAACATGTTAAGCATCCTATTAAAGGTGCTCAGCCTCTTTGTTCTATATGCAATGAATGTTTGTTTGATGCTAATCATGCTATGTGTTTAATTGATCATGTAAATAGTATGAATGTGCATGATAAATCTGCCTCTAAGAATAATAAAAAGAGAAAAGAATGGAAACCTTCTAGAAAAGTGTTTAACTTTGTTGGATATAAATGAAAACCCACCGGAAGGACTTTCACCTTAGTTGGAAACGTGTGCCCTTTAACTAGGATTACCGCCACTAATAAAGTGCCTCTTAGGGTTCCCATTCCTCTTGAAGTAGTTGCACCCAAACATGTAGTAAATAGAGTATATACAAGGAGACCTAAAGTACCTAAATCTGTTCCTAATAGCAAACCTAAGGCTGCAAAATCTGTGACTGCTAACAGAATGGAACCTGGTACATCTCGAGGAACCGATGCTTTAGTTGCTCCATCCTCTTCTTCTCTTATCGATTGCAGGTTTTCCAGATTGTTTAGTGGTATTTGGACTCCAGCTACTCCAAGCACTTGACCGGAGATCGCTCTCAGCTCACCAATTTCGTTCATAAGTTTCTCGGTACAGTCAAATTCGGTAATGACCAAGTTGCAAAGATTATGGGATATGGTGATTATTAGATAGGAAACGTCGTAATTTCCAGGGTGTATTATGTGAAAGGACTAGGACACAATCTATTCTTAGTTGGTCAATTCTGTGACTCGGATCTTAAAGTAGCTTTCACAAAACACACATGCTTTGTTTATAATCTAGAAGGTGTTGATTTGCTCTCAGGATCTTGAGGAACTAACCTGTATTCTCTGTCCATTGGGGATATGATGGCATCTTCTCCTATATGTCTCTTGTCAAAAAGCCACAAAGACTAAGTCATGGTTATGGCATCGACGTCTGTCTCATTTGAACTTTGGTGCTCTAAATCACTTGTCTAGAAATGGTCTAGTACGTGGTCTTCCCAGACTTAAATTTGAAAAGGACCATTTGTGTTCTGCATGTGCTATGGGAAAAAGAAAGAAGAAATCACATAAACCTAAATTTGAAGACACCAATCAAGAAAAACTATATCTTCTGCACATGGATTGATATGTGTAAAATACACATATCCGTTTATACCTTAAATAGCCCAATTAATCCCAAAACAGACTAAAAATGGCAAAAATATCCTTTCTTTTGTGTTTTGTGTGTGCAAGTACGGATATATCAAAAATCACAAGAAAACAGTCAAAACGGGCAAACACGGACACGGGAAACGGAAGAGCACAAGAGAGGCCAAAGATTCAAAGCCAAAGCCAGGAAAAGTCAAAAAGTCAAAGTTGTAGTCAACCTTCAGTCAACCCTGGGTCAACAGAAGTCAACCACTAAATGACAAAATCCCAAATGTTCCAAATCAATCCCTTAACTTTCCAAAAAGTTACACAAAAAGTCCCTAACTCTTATTGAGCCCTTAAACCCTAAAAAACCATACCCGGATTCAATAGCCCATAACATAGGCCCAAAAACCCTAGCCCATTTCCTTTTATAAAACCACAAGGGCCATTACTGCCAATTCTGAAAGTCCTTTTTACATTACACCTTTAAATAAAAACAAGAGGGACTTAAAATGCCAAATGCCCAAAATTATAAACGATTTACCCTTTTTTGACAGTTAAAACAAGCGGGAAAAAAAACGAGTACTGTTCATCCTTCGTCCCTAAATTACCCAAGCAGTCAAATCATGGGGTTTTTCTCAATTAAGGGGTACATACGACAATTCAAGGCCTCTTATTCATGATGGCAGGGAGAAATTAGTCAAATCATAGGCTCTTATTAGCTCACAGTCAAGCAAAAGCCACGTGGAAGAGGAGAAGCACATAAGGAAGCTTAAAATTGCATTGGATTTACTCTCAGAGAAAGCACAAGGTGTCACAATCACGGATTGCCACGCTGGCAATCCGTGTGTGCACATATGTGATCCAACGGCCAAAACTAATGATCCAATCATTGAAGGAATTCAAGGGATGTGATTGAAAGGAGCGGGGGGAATAAACTCAGCCTAGAAGCTTCCCTGGGGTGCTATATATAGGACTCACTCTCACACACATGAGGGGAGCTTTACTTTTAATTTTCTAGTTTTTTTAGCTTAATAGTTTTAGCTTAATTTTCAAGTAATCCTTTGTAACTTTCCTTTCAAAGTAATGTAACAAAGCTTTCATTAATAAAATTCAGTTTTATTGTGTCATAAGCTCTTTTAATTTCACTTATAAGTTCTCATTTACCTCTCAAATGTTAAGCTACTGTTACCTATAAGCTCTCAATAGCTCTAATAAGTCTTTAAGCTTATTATTGAGCTTAAACAAACCTTAATTACACCTTAACTCTAAAATAAGAAGTAATACCTTGTACTTATTGGATTATAAGCTAAATGGAAGGAGAGCCAGTAATGGAAGGGCTCTCATGGACTTAACTGGCTTATCTATGATAAGTCAGAGCTAGTAGATAAGCTCTATGAGCCATTTATGCCTTTGTTAAGCTAAGGCTCAAGTAAGTTTCTTATTTTCTATTCTGTTTTCATTTATAGTTCAAAAATTTGCTTAAGTTGCTCATCTGCTTATTAATTATGCTTATTTGATTTATGTTTGCTTACTAGTGCTTGTTTACTCTTATTCTAGCTTATTTAGTATGTTGATTATCTGTTTTAGCCTAATATAGTTTAGATTTAGTCATAGCTTACTTTCTCTTAAAAATCTATAAAAAATATAGTAGTGAGCATAGTCTTTAAATCTTAGCTCTAGCTTAAATAGGTTATTAAATTGTGTTTATTAAGTTTGTTTTAAGCCTAGTAATATCTGGTATCAAAGTTTAGTTAGCTAGTTTTCATAATTAAAAGGTTTAATCAATTCTGTCTTACAATAAAGGAGTGTTTGGATTTAGGTTCTTTGACCTAAAATAGTCAAAGTAATTTGGTAAATTCTCTTTAGATAGCTGAGTTTTCTTTAATAATCAAGTTTTTAAAAGGTTTTATGGTTTAGTTCAAGCTTTTAAGCATGTTGAGGCTTAATCCTAACTCTCAGCACCAGGGGACCTTTTCTCTTTATTTTTGTTTGTGAAAAATTGAAATAAGCTACTTAAGGCTTGGTTTGTGCTTGCTTTGTGTTTAGCCATACTCAAGTAGAGTGTATAAGTGCAGGTTTACCCTTTTGGTAACCTGCATCATAGAGTTTTGTGCCTTGCCACTTGCATCAGCATAACCAACAACAGATAGGACTACTGTCTTTTAATTATCATTTAGAATAAGCTTAAGTAGGATTTAGGTTAATTAATTCAGTAAGATTAAAGTTTTCTAGTAGCTTAATATAGATTAGAACTAGTTTACCATTTTCTAGCTTATAGTAGTTGATTTTATAATTGAATTTCATAGTTCTTTAGTTGATTGTTAAGTTCTTTTAAGCTCAGCTCCTGATTTGGCTTATTGAGCAATTAAGCTTAATGTTCCTTTGAGATTTTTGTGCTTAAACCTGAGTTTGCCAAATTGATTGATCAATTCAGTTAGCTTTTAGTATTCATAGGTTAAGTAGCTTATTAGTTTTAGATAGTACACATCATTAACTTCTCAGAACAACTTTTGGTTTTGAAATTGAGCTTATATTAAAGCTTGTGCAAACTTATAAGTCCAAAAAGCAAAAGTGAGCTCAAAAGCTCACTTCCTGTGGACATCTTATACTTAAGCTGTTTCATTGCTTATTTGACATTTTCAGACAAAAAATGTAGTTTTAAAGTTGTTTAAAATCAAGTTTTTAATAAGTTTGGATATTTAGTTTTTGTTAAAAGTAAAAAATAAAAAAATTGCAAAATGGGGGTTTGCCAGACTTGAACCTACGACCTCCCTCTCAACAACCATACGCCTTAACCATTTGCTTCAATAGCTCATCCAGTAACCTTTCTCCCCATTTAATACTAGTAGTCTTTTTCATTTCCTTTTCATTTTATAAGCCGTAGCTTATCCAGCTTATTTTAGAGCTTATTTGATTAGCTATTTATTTAGTTTTATTTTTCTCTTCTTCCTTGTTGCTAGTAGGACTTTTCCTGATTTTTTAAGAATTTTTCCATTATTAGTTTATTTTCTATGATTTTTTGTAGGTTTAAAAATTGAAAAATCAATAAAAAATAGAAAAAGTTTCAAAAAATTACAAAAAAAAATAGTTTTTAGTTTTATAAAAATTACTTTTAGGTTTACATCCAGTAAAATCATTTTGTAAAATCTATTTTCACTTTATATTTTTAATTTTCATTTTGAACTCTATTTAATTTTAAGTTTAAATAGATTTTAATTTTAAAAAAATTAGTTTTGAGTTTAATGTTAATTTAGACTTTTCTATGTTTAAAAATCATTTTTACTCAATTTTTAGGACTTAAATTTGCTTATTTTTATAGGATTTAATTGATTTAAAATACGTTTTTCCATTTTCATATATAAATTTCATAAAATAATCAAAAAAACAATGATTTTTCTTTTTCTTAAAATTTTCCTATTTGTCCTAATTTAGGTTTGAAAATTTTAGTTTACATTTTTAGAGTTTTTTTAAAATTTAAGTAGTATATTTGCTTATTGTCGCATTGTATTGCCATCTCCTGTTAATTAGTTTAGTGTTTTAATTGGCTTTCTAACTGTTCATTTTATTGTTGCATTTATTTAATAGGTTTTTTAGATATCAAAAATGTTCTTTTCTCTCTATTCAATTATAATCCAAGCTTAAGGCAAGGTTTCCAGAATTTCCACAAGTCGTTGATTGTGAAACGACCCGGGTGATCATACTTCCCGGTTAAATATACGTATTTTATATTATATATATATATATATATATATATATATCTTTTAGAGTGAGCTTTTCTTAAGGGAAACTTAAGGAAAGTTCTTAATAGCTCTTTTGGAAATATTATATCATATATTTTATAGTGTATAAAAATAAACATCAAGCATGTTTGAAACGAAGCCACATGACACAGAAGAACCCTGTTGTTGACCTTCTGGATAGACCAGAGTTATGATCACATGAGTGTCTTCTATTACTTGAGTAGTTTGAATGATAGTGCGTAGAGCATCTGTCATTTCAGTATCTCTTCCCTCCAGATTGACGTTCACGTCCCTGTATAATGCATCCACTTCTGCTTCTTCATTCATCTTATCTCCCTCAACATTTGCATCTTGAATTTCTTCATCACCGTCTTTATCATCAGTAGATTCAACATGGGAAGGTGTTTGAACCATTAGATCAAAGTCTTATCTTCGTCTATATCTTCCTCATCAGGGTGGAAATCTTTAGGGCTTATTGAACGATGTCTATCACCATCGTTGTCTGAATCAGTGTCTCATATCATCACCTTGTTCTTCATCATAATGTTATCTTATCACCATGATACTCCATCTTACTTATATTTCTTGATTTATCAAGCATCGTCATTATCATCATCATTGTCATCATCATCATCATTCACGGCTACTTCATCATCATCCTCCTCTTCACTGGACTTCCAAGAGATTTGCTCGTCATCAGATCCATATGTTGGTACATCGAGAACCCCTGGTATATCACCAATTCCTTCATCTGCACCTGTTTCATTTCTCACGGAGATCAACACGTTTTTATCGGCTTTCTCATTCCGAGATCGTTAATATTGAAAATGTGGCAGTCCGCTCCAGCTTCCGATTACCAAATAACAAATGTGCACTTATAGAGTCTAGAGCCAACAAGATCTATTAAAAATATCACTAGGACACAAATTCCAATATATAAAATATCGTACATCATTATACAACATTTGGTATCAAACAGTCCTACGCATTCTCCTTGTTGTAATTGCCAGAACATTCAGAGTGATACTCTTTAGTATTCACAGTGATGAATGGAAATCCTTCTAGAGTCAACATCAAACAGCTCTACGGTAGGTGACTTGCGAGATTCTAAATGAATCAAGCTTGTGTCAACTGGATATTAATTTTTGTCCAGTATATGAATTGACTACTCAATAAAAAATATAGTAACTATCAGATTCACTCTTATCGTGCTGTCTGCTTTGAGACGTTCCGGTAATGAGAACAAGCAAGTACAGTGAATCTAATGCAATCGCGTTAGAGGATCTAATACTTTAAGCTGGAAACCCTGTCAAGGAGGTTCTTCTAAATTTAACCTACCTGATCACAGGTACAGTATTTATACTGTAAAATGGTCCTCATGGAACTGGAGGTTAATGTAACCGAAATCAAGATGAATGACAAAGCCATATTCGTCTATATCTGACGTTTATCACTAACATCGATTTTCAGGTATAAGTGATGGCGTTACAACCACATACCTTTTACCTATAAAAACGAGCTAAAATGACCAATAATGACCAAAAACATACATAAAATGCCAAATATATGCTTGTTTTGCTTATTATACTGTGCAGGTATCAGATATTCACTAAAAGACAAAAACGAAGCCAAAACCGACAAAATCAAGCACGAGATTGGAAAGAAAGCAAAAAGTCAAAGTCAACAAGTCAAAGACGAAGCCAAAAACAAAGAAATTTTAAATGGACCAACCCGCACCCATATAATGGGCTGGGTCGGCCCATTAATCATCAGTCATAAGCCTTAAAGCCTTTAAGCCTTTATGAAAAGCCCAAATCCCATTTAAATAAGAACCGGCCCAAACCAATTAATATAAGCCCAACAAAGCCCAAACCCTTTAACAACCGTTAGCCAACTCCCCTTTATATTTTTACACTGTTAGTCCTTAAGGACTAACATGGTTAGTCCTTACACCCTAACCCCGTTACCCTTTACCCTGCCCTAGTTAAATATAAATCCTAAACCTTAACCCGCCATTTTTTTTACTATTTATCCTCCCTCCTTACTTTTACCCTGAACCCGATAAAAACCCCAACAAACCCACTTGTCCTCATTCTACAGAAGCTGACAAAAAGATTTTCATGGTGGCAATCCTATGATAAGTGATTGGATGATGGGACAAGGATAATTAATCAAGGGCCAAGATTGCAAGGCTTGGTGAACAAGATAAATGGATGGCTATGATGAAGACTTCGAGCTCACTCACACAAGAAACACACCTACAAGGGCTCAAACGGCTATATAAGTGTGTGTTTTTTCACACAGTAGGGCATCTAGTGTAAGATAGTTTAGGAGTAGTGTAGTTTTTTTAAAAACTTATTTACAGCTTATTTGTTTTTACTTATTGTATTTTAAATTTCAAGCATTGTAATATTTTAATGTTTAATGAAAATTTCAGTTTTTAATGTTTCATGTTAACCTATTTTACTCTTATGCACTTTATGATAAAATTGGTTCCAAGTCATTTTTATAAGTTCTTAAAGCTTTTAAAACTCACTAATACTCAGTTAAGCTTATCAATAGCTTAACTAAGTTTTCTGTTTCATGCACTCAAAACTTTGGTTTAAGCTTTTAGATGATAAGCCAGTCATGGAAGGGCTTATGGGTTTGGATTCAACTTATTGACAACAAGCTGGATCCCTAGAGCTTTTAGGAATTTCTTTTAATTCCTTGTTTTAGCAAAGGGAAAAGGTTAGCTTCATTTTCTATTTTTGCTTATTTTTATGTCATTTGCTTATTATTGCATATGTCTGCTTATTTCAGTCTTATTATTGCTTATTCTAGCTTAATTTGTCTTTATAAATGCTTTTCTTGTTTATGTTATAGCTTAAAAGTCCTTTGTTTGAATTTTTTATATAAACTGTTTGAAATTGCCTTTAACAGCTTATTATGTTTACTTATTGTCTTGTGCTTATTTACTTGAGTTAACTGCTTAAATGTTCTTTACATTCTTTAAGCTCAATCTATTTTTACTTTCTATAAGATTTCATAATCTGTTTTAAGCTAAAATGAATTTTAAAAATTTAAAGAAGTGTTTGGCATAACAATACTAATACGAGTTAGTGCTGTCTTGACCACTCTTGATTCATAATCCAACTGAGATAGGTTTATTAGTGGTTAATTAATCTGTTTTATAAAAGTTTTAAAGTTTCAAAGTCAGTTTTTAGGTTTTAGCTAGTTGTGTTTTCAATTTGTGATGTGTTACTATGCTTAATTAATAGATCTTGATTTACTACTTTTAAAAGATGTTTTCATGCTTGTTTAAGGATCCTAGATGCAGTAGAATGTAGATGTTTTCATGTGTTGGTCATGTTAAGTATTAGTTAAATTCTGTCATAAGTCTTTTAGTTTCAGTTTTAAAATGCTACCAATTCAATTTTTCATAGCCAAATTTAAGTTAGTTCTAGTTAGATTTAAGCCTCTAAATTGATAGCATAGATTGTTTATAGTTTAAAGGTATCTTGTTTATCTTATTAAATGTTTTTCAGCTTATTTGCTTGCTTAAAATTAGGCCTGCAATTGTTAAATTTTGCTTAAACTTAAAACTAAAACTCTTGCTTTTCAGTCCAAATTGCACTTTTCATGAGCTTATTCCAGCTTATTTAGTTGTTCATGTTGCCTGAATTTTGCTTATTTGCATGCTCACTAGTACTAGCTTATTAGATTTTCACTTTTTAGCATGTAGCTTGTGCATTAAGACCTTTAAATTTAGCTTAGAAAGTAGCTTCTTAATCTGTCTTTATTTACAGAATTGCCATTGATTTGCTTATTTTTCTAGTTCTGTGTTTATTGCTTATTCATTTGTGCTTATTTTGGTCTGCATTTGCTTATTATGTATGTTTAAGTATGTTAGAAGCTTGTTAGTTGAGTTGTAGCTTATTTTGAGCTTATTTGCTAAGTCTCAAGTTTTAAAGTTCAAGTGTTAAGTTTTTTAGTGAATCTGCTTATTTGATTTTTCTTGCCTTTATTTTTTTTAGATTTAGCTTATTCCTGTTCTTAGTAGCTTAATAAGTTTAGCTAGGTTTCTGTTTAGCTTATTAGGTCTTTAGGTTGCTTATTCAGTTTCAAATGTGTCAAACAGTTAGCCCTTATATCACTTAGTCTAAAAAATAAATCGGTTACTTTTCTTTTAGCTTATTACTAGCTTATTTTCAGTTTTCATAAAAAGTTGTAGTTTTAAAAAGTGCTTATTTTCAGTTGGTTTTTAAGATTTTCAAAAAGGTTTTCCAAAAAAAAATGTTTGTAAAAAGGAGGGGTCACAGGGGTCGAACCTGTGACCTCCCCTTTCATACCAATGCATTTAACACACCACACACTCACCAACTGCCCTTGGGTCTTTTTCGTTTATAGCTTGCCACATTTAATACTTGACCCTTTTTTGCCATTTAAGCCTAGCAGCTTATTTTAGCTTATTTCCTGCTTATTTCACTAAGCTGTGTTGCTCATTTCATTTTTCCTAGGTTCAGCATAGTTCAAAGTACTTTTCATAAATTTTTCAGAATTTTCCAAATTAATTTAGTTATTTTAATTAATTTTTTAGATTAAATCAGTTTTTAATTCATAATAAATAAAATAAAAGTCAAAAAAATATAATTCTTTTTTCTAAAATTTTCTTTTATCATTTAGGACCTTTAAAAATTAAATTTGCTTTTGTAGGGTTAAAATTTGATAGTTTAGGTTTTTAAAGCTCGGGTTTTGATCCCGTTATTGTTTTTTCGTGTTTTTACTTTAATTGCTTTCGTTTTAGGCTTGCCTTTTTATGTTTTTGCATTTATATTTGTAGAAATAGAAAACCAAATCAAAATCTTGATTATTCAAACACGCGATCACGAACTTAAATTCGATTCTCAATTCACACCTCATCGGGAAACGACCCGGGAAGGTTTTTTTGACTTTACTTTGGATAAAAATAATCTTCTTGAATCCTTACAGAATACTAATTACTATACTATTATTGATAATTGGTATTTTTGTTATATATATATATATATATACATACATATATATATATATATATATATATATATATATATACATATATATATATATATATATATATATATATATATATACATATTATACGTCAAATCAATGCCTCAGAGGATTTGAGCTTGAGATAGTCGAGGACTGTCATATCCGAACTAGTCACATCCCTTTGAGAACTGATCTAGTCATGGAGTTAATGGACCGATCTAGTGGATTTCTTAAGGAACCGATCTAATCGTGGTGTTAATAGACCGATCTAGTGGATTTCTTAAGGAACCGATCTAGACGTGGTGTTAATAGACCAATCTAGTAAATTCATTTGGGAACCGATCTAGTCCAGAATCCTTTGGAAACCAAACTAGTCAATACCCTTAGAACCGATCTAGTCTACTTCCTTTGGTAACCGAACTAATCATGTTCATTTGAGAACCGATCTAGTCAATTTACTTTGGAAACCGAACTAGTTCATACATTGAGGACCGATCTAGTTATTCTCAAGGACCCGATCTAGCTCTATCATCAAGGACCTGATCTAGTTGATTTGGATAAGAACCCGATCTAGTGGAATGGTTTAAGGACCCGATCAAGTGTAATCATAAAGGAACCGATCTATTAGATTTAGACCAAACACACTTATGATCAAAATTCCAATTTGAAGGTAAATTAAAACTTAACTTAGCAGGCTATTTTAACTTAATTAGAAACCATGATTTTGTTGCACGAGTTGTTTATTTACCATTTATGAGCATAAGGATAACCTTTAGACACAATTCTAACAATATATATCCACTGATTCATCAAGATTTTACAAGACACGATCACTTGTACACATTTTGCACATTCATTCAATTATCTATAGACAAGGGTGAGATTTAATGGCACAAACACATTCAATAATTGATAATCATGCATTCTTTTACAAAACCCACAAACATTGTACATCATCTCTCAAAAACCCAAATTTTTCGAGCAAATAATCTAGCTAAACTTATTCATATGTCAACCACACATAAAACTGTATTATACGAGTCTTCTACTCTCCAAAGCAATCATAACCCCTCAATCAATTTGAAGATTTATGCACTTTTGATTTTGAGAAACCCTAATTCAAGAATTAGGGGTTTCGAGTTCAAAACTGAATAAAATCTCAATTCCTTCGAGTTATGAATAGTTTAGGAGGAGTAGAACGATTTCTTAGTTATACCTTAAGCGAGATAACAACTGAAGGAAAAGAGCCAGAGATGGCGATTTTGAAGTTGGGATGAGGAAGAAAAAATCTTAAGTGTGTGTTTGTGTGAACAGGGTACGGTTTGGGGTCGGAAGGGTTTATTAACGCAAATTTGATTTTAACACATTTGGCCCCTCAAGTTTCTACCCTTATTAATTTTGCTTAATTAAGATTTATAAGGCATATACAAGATGAACAAAAAACACAAATTGTCCCTAATGGTTAAACTATCATACCTATAGACTTAATTTTTGCAAAATTCTCCCTAAAGGCATAAACACATAACACATAAGGCACACATAAGCTAAACTTAATTAACTTTCTTTAAAGAATGATATTCCGTTATTGTTTAAAAACCTTTTTCCTTTTAAATACATTTTCATTATGAAGGACATATTTGACATTTTCTCTCCCTCAAACAATGACCCGTTTTCTATTTAAAGAGTTGTTGTCGTTGTTTGAGAGGTCAAATGTCTTTGAAAAAACATTTTCTAATGAAGCAGTGTTATATCTTTTAAAAAAACAAACACCAAAATAAGATTTCTCTTATTTTAACACATAGGCGCACTGACACGTACACTTATGGAAATATAGGAAGCATGGGTTGTGTTGCAAAGTAAACACAAGCCTTTGTATGGTCATTAAGATGATGATCGGGTTGCTATCAGAAATAATAGCCTTTAAGATGATGATCGGGTTGCTATCAGAAATAATAGCAAGCCATTTGACATGTTTTGAAAACATTTGGAACTTCTGCTCGAACTTCATTTACAGCCTCGTATCATTACTAAATGGCATTTCTAAGACCGTAAATGTTATCGATTTCAGAAGACATGCCATTATTACCTCTTTTTATATTTTTCTCATTTTTTAATTTTTTCTTTGGTTTTATATATTATATTTTTGATTTATTGATTTTAAAAGTTTTCTAAAAAAAAATCTTTTTAGGTTTTTATGAATTTTTAATATAACATAATTATAAGAGGATATAAGAATAGGTAACCAACCACATATTCTTCAACTTCATCTGCCAATTGTTTTAGAGTGTCCGACGTAAAACTTCGCATACCCAGCTTGTTGATCAGAAACTCAATTCTTTCTCTTGCAAGAGGTTTAATGAAGATGTCCGCCAGCTGATACTCCGTATTGACAAAATAAAGTTCGATCACCCCATTCTCAACATGCTCCTTGATAAAGTGAAATCTGATGTCTATATGCCTTCGACCTGGAAATGTTGAACGTTGTTGCAGCATAAGGCAATAGCGCTTTTGTTATCACATGTACATTGGAATTTTATTGAATCCAAGGCCATAGTCGTAAGCAGTGAAAATCATCCAAATGAATTGAGCACAATACCAACATAGCAAAATATTCAATCTTCGAACTGGATATCGTAAGCGCTTTCTACCTTTTTTGCTGACCAACTAACAATTCTTCTTCTAATAACTGCATACTACTATGTTGCTACTGCGTGGTATCTTGACAACCAGCATGATCCGCATCTTGCAAATGTTGTAAGAGGAAATTGAAGAATCCTTTCCGAAATACCAAGTCCTCGATTGACGGTTTTCCTCTTAAATATGAAAGTCTTTTGGACCGCAGGTAACGGCTTTTTGGTAGCATCCTTGATACCATGGAGCACTCATGCATATAGCAAATTGTAGGATAGGTCTACTGGCTGAAAGATAAATGAGGTGCAAATCGGTGCCACGTAGTGTGAGCCGGATCAATAGCTTTTCGCTTCTTTATCCTCAACCAGTTTGGATTTCTCCACCATAGTAGTTTCCCACTGGGTCCGGCAAAGATCAAAAACGAGATATTCTTTAAAGATTCAATGGCGTATTATTGTCTGGTTAATAAAGATACCTTATGGGACTTGAGAATCTGAATCTTAAGAAAAATGAGATTTTTTTTGCCCAGATGCATTGACATCCTTAAATTTTGAACACACAAATATTTTAGCTCATAGTTCACAAAGTACAGGTGTAGAATGCAGCCAAAGATAATCGTCATCGACATATATTTATACCAGAATAATTCCTTGCCTTCCCATGCAAAGCATGAACCCAGAGCTAAGATATTCCACATCTAGCCATCTATGCGTGAAGAACGTCTTAGGATTAGCAGCCCAGCGAAGCCTCCCTCTTATCAAGTTGAAATACCCATTCCGCTGACTCCTTGCACAGCATTTTCATTTCACCCTCACAACCATACAAAGGCGGATGCAGAGAGCGAGAGATAGCTTGAACACACGATTACGGTTTAAGAGTGGAGATACTCCATACAACACGCCCGTCATCGGCAACAAATAACTCTTGAGTGACACACAACTTTCTACACCCAACTTATCCATCTATCGGTCACCCGCACGAACTCTCTCTACCATCTATCAACAAACGATTCAGCACACCCGATCCTGCTTTGGTCCCTCTCATGTCAACTGAGCGCATGACTCGGTACTCTCATGTGAGCGGCAAAACGCGAGAATACACGATCCTATAGATAGTCTCATCTTAATCATTCCGAAGCCACTTAGAGGCCTTTGCACAAAGCACACTCCTAATCGAGAGAAACTCAATGCTTACCCTCTATCTTTATTCACACCGGTAACCTAACACACAATAAATAAAACCGATGACTTCTCTATAGAGCCTCAATTCACAATCTCTAACTAATCCCTACCGTATCATCTAGGTTCTCACTTTTCTCAGCACAGAATCCCCGTCAAAAGTCAAGAGATATCATTACTAACGAGAAACACTCCTTATTCAGGATTGATTTCACGCCAATAGGTATGAGCTGTCAGGCTACACGCTAATTAATGTACTTATGCGTGTTCTCTGTCTACACAATTTGGCGCTTTCTCTTTATATATGTATAGTCAACTATGGATATCACTGTAGGTGCATGACGTAGGTCACATTCAAGAGAGACAGAGGACACATGTACACAGGAGCATGACGGTATCTCACATCTGTCATTGAGGTAAGAATCGTATAAAAGAAAAGAGCTTGTGCCATGTAATTTGAAAAAAGCATATTATAAAAGGGTCTATATGCAAGAGTTATACTACCTACGGGTGAGTCATTGATAGTCTCAATTGTGGGGAGATTCAGTGACTCAGATTTGAGCTCAGTATGTAGCTCCAAGAAAATTTTGTGATGGGGTGACCGCTGGGGACTGAACAAGATGCGTGTATGTAATAAATATCAGAGACGAGATACACTTGAGTTAAATGAAGTCTTCTAGGATATACGTAGGATAAACGTCTAAGTATGAGGGATTCCAAGATTACCCATTCTATGGCTATGTGCAACATCAGCATCATATATGCATAGACACTTGTCTTCTTCAAATACATCATCTATAGAATCTGATCGAGTGTGATAGATCCTTTTCAGGAGGAGCTGATATCGTATTTGAGCAGAGTGTACGTTGGTGCGCATTTTAGGCAGCAGCGATTCTGTGGCGTGTAATAATTTTTTAAATACTCAAAGATATCCAAATATTAAAAAAACTCCAAAAAAAAAAATTAAATCCTACAAAAAAAAAAAAAAAAAAACTCACAAACTCCAAATGGAAAAGCAAAAAAAAAACCTAAAAAAACTCCACTCCACCAATAAAACCTCAAAAAACTCCACAAAACACAAAAAAAAAAAAAAACAAAAAAAACCAAAAAAACGGGGTTGCCTCGGTACTCTAACGGCTTGCGCCTATTGTCAGCATAGCTCTTTTGACGATCCCTCGCCGCTTTGAGCTTTTCCTTTATCAACACCATTTTATCAGTCGTTTCTTATACCAACTCGGGCCCAATCAAAATACTTTCTCCAATCTCAGCCCATAGAATGGGTGACCCGCAATCTTCCTTACAATACAATTCAGCTAATGGTAGGTGAACATCCAATTGCCAACCTAAATTTGATCACACAGACAGCTCTTAACATATCCTCCAATGTCTGAGAATTGTACGCTCAGTTTGTCCTTGACCGGCTGAGGATGATAAGCCGTAACTCATTTCCAATCACGTGTCCCTAGGCTTTCCTCTGTAATATTTGCCAGAAACCTTGAAGTAAACCTTCCATCACGATCTAAGCCGCCAAACACTTCTTCAAATTTGACACATGAAATGTGTCATGCACACCACTCAACTCTTGTGGCAATCTTAAACGGTAAGCTATAGGACCTATCCTTTCCAGAATCTCAAATGGTCCTACATATCTAGGTGCTAACTTTCCATTCTTCCCGAAAAGTACTGCACCTTTCCAAGGTGACACTTTCAGCAATACTTGATCACCAACTTCAAATTCTAAAGGCTTTCTTCTATTATTGGCATAACTCTTTTGATGATCTCTAGCCGCTTTAAGCCTTTCCTTAATCAATATCACCTTATCAGTTGTCTCTTGTACCAACTCTGGTCCAATCAACCGATTTTCTCCAATCTTAGCCCAAAGAACATGCAACCTACACTTCCTTCCATACAATGACTCAAATGGAGCACATCATATACTCGAATGATAACAATTATTGTAAGAAAACTCAGCTAAAGATAAATGAGTATCCCAACTACCACCAAAATCAATCACACACGCTCTTAGCATATCCTCTAAAGTCTGAATGGTACGCTCACTTTATCCATCCGTTTGAGGATGATAAGCCGTACTCAAATCCAAACGTATTCCTAAAGCTTTCTGCAATATCTGCCAAAACCTTGAAGTAAATCTTCCATCACGATCTGAGATGATTGACACAGGCACTCCATTCCTTGCTACTATATCATCGATATATAGTCTTGCTAACTTCTCCATCTTATAATCCTCATGAATAGCCAGAAAATGAGCAGACTTGGTTAGTCTATCGACTATTACCCAAATCGTATCATACCCACTACTTGACCTCGGCAACTAGTGATAAAATCAATAGTGATCTTATCTTATTTCCATTCAGGTATCTCTGGCTGTTGTAGCAAACCTGATGGTCTTTGATGTTCAGCTTTTACCTTCAAACATGTCAAACATCTACTAACATGTGTTGCTATATCCTTCTTCATCCCTGGCCACCAAAACATGTATCTCAGGTCATAGTACATCTTATCCGCTCCCGAATGAATAGAGTACCTTGTAGAATGCGCTTCATTCATAAGCACAATCCTTGTATCACCTACTAATGGAACCCATATTCGGTCCATAAAGTATAAACCACCATCTTCCTTCTTTTCCATTTGTTGATCCATGCCACGCAACATTTCTGCTGGCGCATTCTCTATCTTGGATGCTTCACTTTAAGCAACTAATATCTTGTCCTTAACACTCGACTGAATAGTAATGGACATTCACAGTCGTAGTCACTAAACAACTCAATCCATCTTCGTTGGTGCATATTCAACTCCTTTCGGTAAAAATATGTTGTAGACTCTTATGATCTGTGTAGATAATACTTTTTGTCCCATATAAGTAATGCCTCCAAATCTTAAGAGCAAAAACCACTGCTCCCAACTCCAAATCATGTTATATAAGTTCTTTTTCATTGAATCGTTCCATTGTCGCGATGCATATGCAATTACCTGCCGTCTTTTGCATCAACAACACAACCAAATCCTTGATTCGACGCATCGCAGTAAACTACAAAGTCTTCTGGTCCATCAGGCAAAAAAATATTGGTGCATTACACAAATTGTCCTTCAAAGTCTGAAAAGCTTCTTCTTGTTCCCTGACCCACTCATACTTTCGATTCTTCTGCGTTAGTGAAGCAAGGGGTTTAGCAATCTTAAAAAATACGCGGATGAACGTCGATAGTAACCTGCCAATCCTAAGAACGGTCATATCTCGGATGGCGTCTTAGGTACTTTTTAATTCTTGATCGCTTCTATCTTATTAGAGTCCACATGAATATCATTGCTGTTAACCTCGTGTCTGAGAAAATGTACTTCTTGTAAGCAGAACCATACATGGAAAAACTAGGTGGTGTTTGGCAAACATACTTCTCCTTCTTCAGCATCTCCAATACCACTCCCAATAAACTCGTGATCTCTTTAGACTTGAGCAGAATCCAATATCATCTGAGAAACACAATGAAAAAACATGTCTAAATACGGCGTCCCACCCAGTTCATCAAGTCCATGAAAATCGATGGTGCATTGGTTATCCCAAAAGGCATAACCATAAACTTAAAGTGTCCATATCGTGTCCTCAATGCCATCTTGGGAATATCTTCTCCATGTACTCTTAACTGATGACAACCAGATCGAAGGTCTATCTTAGAGAAATAATGCGAACCTTGCAATTGATCGAACAAGTCCGTCAGATCAGGGAAGATTCTGGGTGGACCACTTGTCAACTCCGATAGACTATACATTTGGAAATGAACCGTCCTTCTTTTGAACAGACCACAAAACCGAAGCCTCACCTCACGAAGATGACTTGGTCGAATAAAAACGTAGTATCAAACAAATCCAAAGAGTTAACGAACATCGAATAGGGTAGCAAAAACGAATATTCGAATCAAAAGGCTAGAAAACATCTAAGGGATTTCCATATGAAAATAGATGTAGATCAAATGTCATAAGAATCCTTAAAAGAAAGGATAGAATATATGTACCGATAGAAAATGCAAATGAAAGAATCAACAAGCGTACCACGACAAAAGGAGCACATAACGAATAACAATATATATCAAGATTGATAAATGAAAAGATAGGATTCTTATACCAATAACCGACTTTACTCGATAGAACCAACTAAATAATGTTTTTATAAAAATCAATTTAAAATAATAACGAAAGTCGTTTTAATTATAAAAATCATTTTAAATATAAAAAAATTATCTTAAATATAATCTTTATAAAATTCATTTTAATCATGGTTGTCATAAAAATCTAAAGATAGTTATCTAACGGTGTATCGCATCTTACCACTATGAATTATTTTAAAACCGAACTTTTCATTAATAAAAAAAATTTTATTAACAAAAAAAAAAAGTGTTTCGTATCCTTATTTTGTATAGACCATTTTAAACTTATTTTATTCACAAGGATCATTTTAAACATGGTATTGACAGTCAACCTGTATCACATTGTTTAATAAAAATCATTGTAAACATAGTTTTCATAAAAATAAAGAGACATTCACATAAAAGCTATGTCATAACACATTTATAAAATCTATTTCAAGAATAGTTTTCCCCAAACACCATCAAGATATACTTCAAAAGGACTTCTATAACTCGACATCAATATAAAATGTATTACTCAAACAAAGGACATCGTCATACCAAATGAGATTGTAAAATACCGTAAAGACTCTAACACAATTCTATTGTTTGAAAGCGAAAGGGGGTACAAAGAACCATATAGTCAGAATAACAGTGGAACGAACATGCGCAAGAGAAATTCATACGAAGACATTACGAAACAAAAGAAGAACGTAAAGACTCATCCGTACTCACGATCGAAA
The DNA here is from genome assembly GCA_026074375.1 of Tanacetum coccineum. Taxonomy (NCBI): domain Eukaryota; kingdom Viridiplantae; phylum Streptophyta; class Magnoliopsida; order Asterales; family Asteraceae; genus Tanacetum; species Tanacetum coccineum. The sequence continues at coordinate 23,231 of BQNB010048383.1, read as the reverse complement.
GAACAACCATTGAAAAGCGTCGATACTAACATGCCGCAACATGTTACGAAAACCAAAGGATATATAAAGAACGGAGTAATGATCCGCACTAATATGTTAGGAACAATTAGTACTTAAAAGAAAATTTTGATACTCATACGAGTAATCAATGCAACGAAAGAACCAATGAAACGCACCAATATCCAAAGAAGCAGATCCGAACAACCAATATACATCAAGAGGCCGATTAGGAAAGATAGAACATCCATACTAACATGGTACGATCAAGGGATGCTAAACTTAGAGTTAGAAATCCGAACGAAGTATTGAGCAAACGAACAAACCCAACAGTCATAATAGTAGCAATAACAAGTATCCGGGGTATCTGCAGGCGATATATAGAAGGGAAACTTACAAACTACGCAACTATCCATATTCTAACCACACATAATATAACATCTTATACTACCAACTAACAAGCAAACACCGATCAATGCAATCATGGTCACAAGTCTACGTGTGTGATGCCTTTATAATTATGTTGGCCACCCATAATTATAAGTGCATCCTTTCACATGTGTACTTGCTTCCAAGGCTACACATCTCAATGATAACACATATATGCACATATACCACAATGCACCACTTACTTGACTCCACAAAATGATGCTACATCAAAGAAATATTTATTTATATAAAGATAAAATTAAAAACGACAATAAGAAAACAAAGGTCTTGAAGCGCACAAATTACGTAATATCCAAAAGAAATCATCGATAACAATGTGTCAAGGTAAAAGACAGGATAAACTTATGCTGGGCCTCGCTTGGGTTTGACTTTGCTTTCACAAGAGTCACCCGACTCCGCGGTTCCAGGCCTGCTATGAGCATCCGACAAGAGATCTGAGTCGGCCTCCTTCTTTGACTCTTCTAACTAACCTTCCTCATTCGGTTCCTCGAGAGGCTCCTACCCAATTGGCTCCTCTTCTAAATCTTTTGATATAGAGTAGCTCGTGGGTCGAAATAAAACTCAGAAAAATGCAAGAAAACAATATGCTTAGATAGCTAAACACATAGATCCTATTATGCAGCTATATGAAGGACTTCTAGGTTATAGTCTAGGTTAAACCACCTACTTCTCTATAAACCTGGCTCTGATACCAATGTGTCACACCCCGCCAAGGCAGAAACGCGAGGCGTAACAAGATAGGCATCATCACAACACATTGATGTCAACAATAAAGAATGTCTAAAATGCAATATATTAAAAACCAAGTGTTATGACGATACCAAACACAAGAGGGGTCTTGTATTGAGGTTAATCGTGCACACAATACATAGACATAAGAATATAAATCCAAGATAAACGTCATCATAAAACAAAACAACCGAAGTACGAAATTAAGAATCGAAGACTCCAGAAAAGAAGACTCCATAATGCAATTCCTATGGTCTTTCTAGCCAAGCTTCCTAACTTCACTTTCATCAAGATGCTCACCTGAAAATGATGCTTAAAACGTCAACAAATATGTTGGTGAGAGTCATAGGTTTTAGACACGCAATTAAACTCGTTTTCACCGTGATTAACAAAACAAGGCAGGACAATAATGAACTATCATGAGCCTATGCTAGCATGCAACAAAATCAAATCAACATATTCACACACAATTAATTACACATTCGGGCTTAGATTAGCACTGGCACTATAAGCAACCAAGCTTACCCATAATGTATAACACAAACATAGGATAGGCGTATCCTTCCAATCCATCCCGGGTACCATAACCAACACTGAGTAGGCGTACTCATCCGATCCTAATCAATACCACAATAACACTGAGTAGCCGTTGATAAGTGTAAAATACACATATCCATTTATGCTTAAAATAACCTAATTAAACCCAAAACAGACCAAAAATAGCAAAAATATGCTTGTATTTGTGTTTTGTGTGACATAAATGGCACCTCATGCATAAATTAACCACATAATTCACAGCAATTTAAAACATTTAAAAAGCATTTGTGCTATCAATATTCATCCCAAATTTAAAAACAATATAAAAAGAGGTAGCTATAACACTCACCTGATGCTCCACTGCAGCTTCCTAAGATTATCAGCACAAAACTACCACAATAAAATATAAACGTGTTTTACACGTGACTAAGCCACATGCGTAAGTCCAAGGAAACAATCATCATATGAATGATGTCTAAGGTGTTTGAAATATCTCTATGGGTCACCCCCCGACACCCATGCCCACCAATGGTGCCCGACTTTAAACAATTTTAATTACTCCATTGGTGGTTGGTTTGATAACAATTCTAATGATCTACATTTTATCCAAAAACGCAAAAATTTTTTAGTGTCACTTTTCTAGATTTTTAACCCTTACCCAACAAACCAATAATTCTCAAATAAAATCAACCTAAGTACACTTAGTGTTTACTAACTACCCACACTACTTCATATATCCAAAAGCTATCCCATGTGGTATATGCCTCAAATAAATTACCAACTCAAAAAGTACTTCAGATTCGGATTTGAACAGCTCACTTAAAATGTTTGACCTTACTAACCAAAGACTTATAAAACTAATCAAAGTATAAAATTTATTTGGTTGACGTTAAAAAGACATATAGAACTTGACTTTTATGTTTTGGATAACCTTAATTCAATTTTAAATAGGGGTTTTATAACTCTCTAATTTCTGACACCAAATCTGACTATCTGAACCCGAATTTACTGTTTGACAACTTTTCTTGTACGCTAAACACATAACAACTACTAGAACTCAAAATCATTCGTAAGGCTAGACTTTTTGAAAAAAGACTCTTGAGCTACTAATTAGCACAAGAAACACCTCAAAACACGTAACCATCATTGAGATAACATCACTTGAGCCATACCTAAAATTCACGCTAAAAAAATTAAAAATAAAGCGTAGAAAAAGAAAAAAAAAAATAAAAAAGGTGGTTTGGGACGTAACAAAACCAAAAAAAACCGCACCAAAAAACAATATCCAAAATGTATGGTTCAAAACGCGCAAACAAAAAAAAATAAACGCCGACTAAAAAAAAGAAATAATCCCAAATTACATAATTAACACACTGTCGATCTAAGCCTAACCTATGCACCATAATATCCTAATCAATTCTAAACGCACTAGCATGATCAATAATCACAATAAATACAGAAGTATATTTAAAATCCTTAATGAGCCCTCATATAAAATGTTACATTAAATGAAAGATTAACTAATTTATAATCATTTACCCTCTTGCTTATATGTTCCTATAACCACACACCTTGCTCAATAATTTATGATCCTTGTTTTCTGAGGGGTGGTGGGGGGGAATGACGAGCACATCCACAAGCAAGGGGGAAGGGGAATGAAATGAACTAGCTTCTTTCTGATAATTTTAGTTAAAAAGGACTCCTAATAGCCTAATTATCCTTACACTTGTATTGATGAATACATTTTTTTTCTTTTTCTTTCTTAGCCGATTATACCATAAATTAATATATAATGTAGTATATATAAATATATATAATATATATATAAATAAATAATATAATATATATATATAATATTATATATATATATATATAACTTTAATTATTAATTTATAACCATTCCTACTTACCTTAATTTTTAAAGAAACCTTGGTAAAAATTAATAAACCTATTATGCAAAAAAACTATATACTAACTTTTTATTATCACTAGCCATTTCACCAAAATACATTTCTAATATTAGAAATTTATTACAAAACATCATATTTCACGAACTAATAGTACTTCACCATATGAAATACTTACCATATTAAAAATTCCGCCAACACCTAATTTGGTAACATCCGTGATTTATCAGGTGTTAGTTATACCTATTAAAAGTGGCTAAGAGATTTCTTTCTTGTGTGAATTCTTGTGATGCTATTTGTATCTTATATGTGCTAAGGTGGTTTTGAAACTAATGGTGAATGATATCATTTTGATTGTATTTCTCATCTCATTTTTGAGTGCGTTTGTGTTTAGTGAGTTAATTATTCCATTTATTCACTTAATAGTGATAATAGAAATAAAGGCGTAATGGCATTCAATTCTACGTATATAAGTTGGATGATTTTTATGTAACGCGGTTTATGAAAATGTATTATGTTAGAGAAAAGTTAAGTGAGTGAGTTTTATGGAATGTTAGATAAGCAAACTTTCTAAAATTGTAGAAACGTAAAATGTGAAATGAAAAGTTATTTATTTTAGAAAGTTTAGTAAGTTGCTTTTAATAAAAAAGGTTAAACCCCAGCCCCAATTAGCTTATGTTTTTTATTAAACTTAAGGTAAAAAATAATTAGTAAATAAATAATAGAAAAAAAAATATAATAAAGGGGTGTTTGTTCGGGGTGCTGACCGTTAGTGATAAAATGAAAAAAAAAAGGAAACAATTTGATTACAATTAGGATTCTATTAGTATAAATACAAAACCAATAAAACCTTAAATCACTTTTTCTCTCCCTCTCCCCTTGTGATCGCCGAAACCCTCAAGAAGAAGAAAAGAAAAAAAGAATTTTTTTAATCAAGAACAAGTTGGTGATTAAGTGTTTCAAGAATCAAGGTTTAGGTAGATGTTTTTAATTAATCTTATTGTTAAACCTTTCTTTAAAAACGTGAAACAATAATAAGATGTATCATAAAGGTTTTAAAAACTTCGTAATTTTAAAGGATGTTTTAATCCATGCAAAGAGTTTGTTTAGGATTTAATTTAGATCTTATTGATGTAAACGGATAACTTAAATCGCCGTTAAATAATTGTGAAGTAGATTAGAGCAGAAATGTTAAGTCTGGTGTTATGAACTGATGATATCTAGATATTAAAAACTTGTTTTGATATGATTCCCGAAGCGCTAAATTATTAATAGTTCAAAGGGACTATTTAACCAAAAGTTCGGCCGAATCAAATGATTTTAGAGGTTTCTGGAAGTTGTTAAATATTGGATACTAAGAAAAAGTTATCACCACAGTAAGAATACACGAGTCAGATTTAGGTGCATTATTAGAAGGGTAAAACCCTAACTTTCAAAGTAGGTAATTAAGGTAGCCAATCTACAGTAATTAAGTTCTAAAATATATAAATAAACCTAAAAGGAGAGCTACTTATTTGTGTCTAAGTATGGTAAATTATAATGGTCCATACTTTATATGTGCAATCAATCCTGAATTGTACCAGTTTTGAAGTTTTGAATTTTTATTTGGGATAGTTGCACATGTAATGAGTAATTGGGAATCACAAGGTAGTTAGTAAACTCATAAATGAACTTAGGTGATCTTTGCTTTAATTTATGAAGGTCAGCAAGTAAGGGTTTTAAGAGGCTAAAGTTACACTAAAATTATGCATTTTTGAATAAATTACAGTTAACTAAGTGTAATGTGTTAATGAAGTGGTTAAAGTTGGGCATGGTGTCGGGGTGACCCATGAATGGTTAATCAAACCCTTAGACATCCATCATATGTGTGTTACATGGACTAGAGCTTTTAGCTTGGTCGCGTGTATTACCGTTGTTGTATTTATTATGGTTAGTTTATGAGTGATATGAAATTGAACAGCTATTTAAGCATTCAGGTGATTCATTTATTACTCCTTCCGCTTTTTAAATTTTTTTTAAAACTTGGGAAGAAAAGAGCAAGTAGTTGAAATAAGTTTTAGAATTCTAGTAATTGTGTTGTTATAGTGTAAATGCATGGACTATAAAGTGACATGAATATTCGTTATTGGCAATACATGGTTATTTTATGTGTGGCCTAGTCATTGAGGGTTACTGCGGGTATCCATGGCATGAGCCTAGAGGTGAAAGATATTTGGTATAAAGATCCAAGAGCGATTGAGGTGTTGCTTAATGTTTGAGTGTTTGTGTTGATTAAAAATGCATGTTAGCTTGTATGTTAGTTATGCATAATTGTTCGTTGCCAGCGTATAGTTTTGATAATTGCCAAGGAATTGGATAAAATTGTGATTGGAAACGGATTGAATATGTGTGTCTAAAAACCTACGTTTCTCTCGCCAACCATTGTGTTGACGTAAAAAGTCATCATTTTCATGGTATATACAGCAGGATTGAGTAATTAAGGTGTAACGAAAAGTGGCTATATAGAACCGAATAGCTGGCTTAAGTTTAGTTATCTAGATTCCGTTAATTGTTTTTGGGTATGATGAATTTATTTGTTTTGCTTTGTTTAGGATGTATGAAATGTTTCCATTTATGACATTGTCATGAACTGCCTTTAGCTTCAATGTCAGAGAACTGCCTTTGGATTTTGATGAATGTGTTAGGGTATTTTCATGACATTTCGTGTCCTAAAACCGTTTGATTTATTCACGTTATAGTTTCTCTATATGGGACGGCCAATGTGTAGTGATGATTCCCTTTCCCCTCGTCGCGCCTCCGGTTTCCTCCCCCGCCTTGGCGGGGTGTGACAGATTGATATCAGAGCCTCTTTGGTTTATATAGAAGCAGGTTGTTAAGCCCATACCTATAACCTAGGGTGACCTGTCTATAGATTGTCATTAGGGTCTTAAAGAGTTTAATGCTAAAAAGACCATTGCTTCCTGCCTCTTTTTTGCATAGCTTATATATATTGTTCGCATTTTGCTAAGTTGTCATTTTAGTTTTTTGGCCTAGTCCCCGGGGCATTATTCTTTATGATATGGTATTACTTTCTTATCATTTTTAGCTATGTTTTTTTCCCCATCCGTAAAGAAGTCCTTTGGGGACCGTTTTCCCAACTGGACTTAAGCGTAATAAGGATCCATAAAAGGAGTCTCTGTGGAAAACCGAAAGAGATAGGGAATAGTTTATCATATTTTCGGATGCGGCGTAATAGGGCTGGACTCGCGGAGTCAGTGATCTTGCATAGACAAAGTCAAACCCAAGCGAGGGCCCACAAAAGTTTATCCCAGCCTTACCCATGTCCGTCATGTTGTTATTGATATTTCTTCGGTATAATCTCGTATTTTGGGAGTCGTTGCGAGAGTTTCGTTCCTTTATGTCATTTTGATTTTATTTTGATATAAGTAAGTAGTTATTTGATGGAGCATCCTTTATGTGTTAAGTTGGAGTGGTTTAAAATGTGCAATGTAGAATATGTGCTTATATGTGAATTATGATTGAAATGGGTAGTCTTGGAAGTAAGTACACGTGTGAAATGAGACAATTATAATTATGGTGGCCAATATAATTATAAAGGCATCACACACGTAGACTTGCCACCATGATTTCATTTATTTGTGTTTGGTTGTAAGGTGGCAGTGTAATATGTTTTTTATACGTGTATTCATGATAAGGATGGTGGTATGGGTAGAGAATTATTCTCTTACCCGAACTGGAGAATATGTTAAGTTGAGTTGTATAGATAGTAAGTTTCTCTTCTATCTAGTATTTGCGGATACCTATTATTACTATTATAGAGGTTTCTCGTTTGCTCGGTTGTTTGTTCGGATTTCGTAAGTCTTACGCTTAGCAACCTTCATCTACTTTGATAGTAAGGATACCCGATTTTTCCTAATCGAAACGTCTTAGATGAATATGGTTGTTCGTATTGCTCTTTTCGAATATAGGCGCGTTTCGTTAGTTCTTTCTTTGCATTGATTACTCGTATGAGTATAAAACGTTTCTTTTAAGCACTAATTGTTCCTAACATATTAGCGTGGATCATACTCCCTTGGTGAATATCCCTTGGTTTCGTACCCGTTGGGCGACGTGTTAGTATCGATCTTTTAGTTTGCTCTGTTGGAATCGTTATTTTGAATAAGACCTTACGTTTCTTTGGTACGTAACGTCTTGCATGATGTTTTCTTGTACGAGTGTCGATTGTTTGTTTATTTTGAGTATATGGTTCCATGTATTTTCTTTTGTTTGTTAAACAAAGAATGTGTTAGGATTCTGTACGTGTTTTACATCCCCTTTGGTATTATGTGTCACTTGTTTGAGATACATATTATTCTAATTTGATGTCCTAATTATAAAATCCCCTGTTGAAGTATTATGTTATTGTTTGGGAAAACAGAGTTTAAAATGATCTGTTGTAAATATATATATGTTTAAATGGCCTATTCAAATAGATAAGAAAATTGTTGAGTGTTAAATAAATTTATTTTAATTATTACTAAAAAGCATTTAACGTTGTTCATAGTGGTAAGGTACGATACACCATTAGATAACCATCTCTAGATTTTTATGACAACCAGAATGAATTTTATAAAGATTACATTTAAGACAATTTTATTTATTATTTAAAATGATTTTTATACTTAAAGTGACTTTCTTTATTTTAAATTGATTTTTATAGAAACATTATTTAATTTGGTCTTTCGAGTAAAGTCGATAAATGGTAAAAGAAAATCCGTCTTTCGTATTGATTTTTTTTGTGTTCTTTTGTCATGGTACGCCTGTTGATTTTTTTTCGTTCGCGTGTTCACTCGGTACATATACGTATCCTTTCTTTTAAATGATTCTTATGTCATTTGATCCACGGCTATTTGCATATGTGGAATCCCCTATATGTATTCAAAAGCCTTTGATTCGATATGTCGTTTGTTATCCTATTCGATTGTTCGTTACCCTTGGAGTTCGTTGATACCGTTGGGTCGTGGAAACTTTGATGTGATTGTGGGAATGGACTGGTTGTCCAAGAGGAAGTTTGTGATAATATGTCATGAGAAGGTGGTTAGGATACCGTTGGAAGGTGATGAGATACTCCGGGTTCATGGTGAACATACTCAAGGAGCCGTGAAAACCTTAATGAACACGAAGGTCGGTGAATCAAAATTTAGTGATATTTCCGTCGTACGAGAATTTATTGATGTGTTTCCGAAAGACTTGTCAATGACCACCGCAACGAAAAGTTGAGTTACGCGTAGACTTAGTTCAGGAGCGACGCTCGTCGCGAAGTGTCTCCATATCGTTTGGCACCCTCGGAAATGCAAGAATTGTCTAGACAACTTCAAGAGTTGCAAGACAAGGGTTTCATACGACCTAGCCATTCACCATGGGGAGGACCTGTGTTATTCGTGAAGCAGAAGGATAGATCTTTTTGTATGTATATTGACTATAGGGAGCTGAACAAAATAACTATTAAAAAATCTTATCCCACTCCCCTAGGATCGATGACATTGTTTGATTCAGCTGCAAGGAGCATGCAATATTCTCTACTGAATAGATCTTCGGTCAAGGATATCATCACTACTGTGCATGAAGAATTACATTCCAATGACCGCATTTCGAACAAGGTATGACAATTTTGAGTTTACGGTTATGCCATTTTGGGTTAGAACCAATGCATACTCAGCGGTCTTTATGGACTTGATGAACTGGTGTGCAAACCAATCTAATAAGTTTGTCATTTGTCATTCATTGATGACAACCTGATCTACTCCACCCAAAAAGAAAACGAGAGGAAGAACATGAGGTTCACTCTAAGTTATGTGTTGAGTTTACTGAGGAAGGGAAGCTGTATGCTAAGTTATCTAAAGTGCGAGTCGTTATTGGCTACAAGAAGTGCGTTCCTGACACAGTGGTTAACCAGAGTGGTAGTCACGTGGAACCAAGTAAAATAGAGGCTGTAAAGAATTGGAAATCTCCTACTAGCGCGGGCCGTGAGTAAGTTCGATCAATTTTGGGATTAACTAGCTATTATATAACGATTCAAATCGGCGAATTTTCTCCAAGATTGCTAAAAAACGCCCTTACTTTCGCTAACATCGAAAAACCAAAGTATGATTGGGCGAAAAAAAGGAAGTAGCATTTCAGACCGTTGAAGAATAATAAGTGTTGAATGCTCCTATCATGTCGTTACCAAAGATAGAATTGAAGATTTTTGTAGTTTACTACGATGCTCGAATCAATGGACTAGGTTGTGTGCTCATCGAAAAAAGGCAAGGATATCGCCTATGAGCATCGAGACAACTAAAGACACACGAAAAGAAATTAACAACACAACACCAGAGTTGGGAGGCTGTCGTGTTTGCCCCATTCTTAAAATGACTTGGAGGCATTACTTTGTATTGGCACGAAGAGTATCATCTACATGTATCACAGACCTTCAAAACGTATTTCAACCAAAAGGAGTAATATTGCGCCAAAAGGAGGTAGATCGAGCTGTTTTAGTGAATATGAGTGTGAGATCGCTACCATCCTGGTAAGCGAATGTTGATGGGGCTGATTGCGTTAGTATAAAAGGAGAAGTGAAATCAAGATAGTTAAGAGGAATTGATACTGGGCATTCCAAAGTGAGGGCGTTCAATCAAGAGAACGTACTCGCAGAAAGGCCTTACTTGGTTTAGATTCAACAGATGGAAAGAAAATGATACGAGAGTTTTGTAACATTTTATGGATCGAAATTTGTGGTGTCTAATTGGTAAGGAAGCGTAATGGATGAGGCCTATGCATCAAGATACTTGGTACATCCGGGAGCAGATAAGACATACTATAACCTTGGAGACATGTATTGGTAGCCATGTGTAGAAAAGGATATAGCTACCTATGTTAGCAATTGTCGGATTTGTTTAAGAGGGACTATGAAACTCACCTGATGCTCAACGCAGCTTCCTCCAATTTTTTCTAGGCATAAAACTACACATAAAATATAAAAGAGTTACACCGCACTAAGCAAATGCTTAAGTCCATGTAACAATCATATGATGGATGTCTAAGGTGTTTAAATATATCCATGGGTCACCCCGACACCATGCCCGACTTTAACCAATTCTATTACTCATAATTCTAATGATCTTCATTTTACCTGAAAACGCAGAATTTTAGTGTCACTTTTCTAACTTTCAACCCTTACCTACTGAACCTAATAAATTCTCAAATAAATCACCTATGTACACTTAGGTGGTATTACTAAACTACCCTCAATTTTCCTGACCACCTCCCCAAAAGCTATCATATTGCAAATGCCATCAAAATAAGCATCCCAACTCAAAAGTACTCAGATTCGGATCTGAACAGCGCGACAAAAAGTTTGACCCTTACAACCATACTTAGACAACTAACTCAGAAGATAAATTTAGGGAATAGTTAAAAATACATATAGAACTTGATTTTTGTGATTTGGGCTAACCTAAATTCAATTTTTAAATAAGGGTTTTACCTCTCTAATCCTGGACCAAATCTGTCCCGTATTACTATTTTGACAACTTCCTAGTAAGCTAAACATTTAACTTAACTATCTATAACTCAAAAACAATCGTGGATTGGACTTGATTAGGAAAAAATAGACACGTTGAGCTACTTTTTAGGCACTAAAACAACCTAAAAACAACGTTACCATCATTGAGATCACATCACATGAACACATATTCTAAAATCCCGCTAAACCCTAAATCACAAATTAACGCGATCTAAGCCTAACCGTTTGCACCAATATGATCCTAATCAAATTCTAAACGCACTAGCATGATCATAACATCATTAATTACAGAAGTTTTAAAATCCTAATGATCCATCATATAAAATGTTACATTAAATGAAAGATTACCTAAGTTAGAATCATTACCTCTTGCTTATTTGTTCCTAATACCACAAATCCTTGCTAATTCTTGCTCAAAATTTTTTTGATCTGGTTTCGTGATGGTGGGGTGGGGGGAAAGTGACGCCACTCCAATGGGAGAGGGGAATGAGAATAAACTAGCTTTCTTTCTTGATAAGTTTAGTTAAAAGACTCCTAATCCTAATTAACTTACACTTGTATAGGATAATACATTTTTTTTCTTTTTCTTTCTTGGGCCGATTATACCGTCACACAACTACACACGACGACACACACACACACAGCACAAGAAATATAGATATAGTTGCATTTTTTTTTGCAGAACCATTTTATTTGTACATAACCATTTCTACAAACCATTGAATTATTGATCAATTGTTAATATTGGATGATTGGCATTTATGTAAATAATGGTAAACTTTACATTCAAAAATTTTGGTAAGAAGGGTACAATCCGGTGATTATAAAAAAGAGTTCAAAAACCACAACCGATCGAGGATTGCAAAAATTAAGGAGCATTTTCTCTTTTAAAAATATTACTACTTTAACTCAATCCTATTGTTCTTCAATAATTCCTCTCAATAATCTATTCTATTTAACCAAATTCACGACATAACGTCATATAAATGAAACCCCAATTGCCGTCTCATATTATCAATATAAAAAAGGGCCAGAACATTAGGGAATTTAATCCCGTGGTTTTATAAAGTAAATTTCTAAACATTCAAATCGATCAAAGTTTGATCGATCATGGAAGGTAAACATTCGTGTTTTGTACTTATAATGTAAATAATTTATTCGATTAATTTAATAATAATTTCTATTGAATCTGTAAATGATGTCAAAAATTAAAGATGACTTGTATTATTATAATGCATGTATAACTTTGTTCATAATGAAAATTTGTTTGGTTTTTACGCTGAAAAACAGTTTACCTTAAAAATATTTTATATCTATACTGTAAAAAAAAGATTTGTTTATGTTTGATAGATCTTTCTAGGGGTGTTTAGTAATACTGTTTAAAATTAAAACTAAAAAACATTACTAGCACAATATGTATTGAAATTATTAGGGGTGTTGTGATATTTGTTAAAAAAGACCAAGGAATTGAGTTAGTTACAAAAAATTTATATTAGTGTTTAAAATACGGGAAAACCCAAAAAATATGTTTTTTATTGATCTCGTTGTTATTTGAATCATTTTTTATTGAATCGGTTCATGGATTTTCTGTTTAAATCGTTTCTTATCATTTCAATTAGGTGTTTGTTATATTATGAAAAACGTTAGTTTGTTGCTACAGATTCCGCGGATACCGATTCGAAGTAGTGTACATGGATCGTGTATGTAATCGGTGTGCGGTCGTTTGTCTGCTTATGGTTTTGGGAGATGAAATTTATAGTATCGTATATGTTAATCTGTTATTTTAATTTGTCAGTATTTTTGACTTTGAATATCCAACTTGGTTGTCTTAAACTCATATACATATCTGTGTCATCTTTTGATGGTAAATCTTTTGCTTTATCGACTCGAACATAAAGATACTTCATTTGTGGTGGTAAGTTGTCGTGAGCTTGTCGATACCTCATAGTTGCCTGATCCCACAATTTCCGGGCGGGTTTTCTTAAGAGCGAATTCTTCAGATTTTGCATGTTGCATCGTTGAATATTTTTTTATCAAAATTATGACACAAACGATCTATATATATGAAAAGTTCAAGCAAGTTGTTTTTGTTATTTGTGAATTCTTGCTGTAATTTCGTGAAACAATACAAATTATACTAGAAAAAAGAAGAATTTTGAGTAAATATGACATCGAAGCAGTGCAAAATATAAAGAAAATTTAACTAGTTTTTCAAACATCCTTTACAAACATCACTTTTTTAATGCTATCTTATAGTGTATCATGGCATACAGTCAATACAGGAAAACTGCGACACTATAGTAATAAGGGGTTCATCGGGTTAATCGTATTCAGGTCTTAACCGTTTTTTCCAGAATAATAAAAACTAACCCTCAGACTCGACCTATAAGAAATCGGGTTGACGGTTAGTCGGTTAAGTCTACCGGGTTATCTTATTACTTTGTTAGAGACTAAAAAATATTAGGAACATAACAAAAAATCTTAATTCCTATCAATGAAATGTTGACGTACAAGAACTTTATCATATATTTTATGTATCATAGACAATATATGGTATTATTGAACCAGAATATATTAGTAGCGATTCAGTGATCTTAACCTCGTTTTTGCTTCTATATATAAGGTATATAAAATAACGTAAGTTTGTGACATTCTGGAGAATATGTAAAAGAAAACAAACAGTAGCAGTGAAAAAGAAGCATTGAAATGCTACAAATGAGAACAAATGATGTATGAGTATTAGATAAGAAAAAAGAGGCAGTATGCGTTTAAAAAAAAATCAACACATTCATAAAATTAAAGATTGTAAAATTTGGTTATGATATAACTTTTTCTAAATTTTGCTCAAAGTTCAAGTCCAACTTTCAACTTACATTAAGAATTAAGAGTTTAAAAAGCCACTGTAGTTCAATAAATATATTGATCATTAGAGCTTACGAAAGATAAGAACAGTGGACAATCCAATAATTCGTCTGTTGCTTCTACCAAGACACAAATGATAATGGTAAATGCATTTATGTATAATCTATAGACCAGAATTTTCATAGCTGCAAATTTTTGGTTTGCATGTCGTGTAGTGCAAGTGTGGTCTGGTTATTTGGTAATAGAATTCTTGTGATATTGGTCTACTATTTTTCATATATGCATTTGATACATTCATTTATTCGTTGATAATTGAATGCTAAGGTATTTGTTTTTTTGTGCCTTCTTGATTGCGTTTCATAGCTAAACTTAGTGTATACGTGTCATGTTAGTTTTTATAATTATAAAATCATTTAATTAATAAAGATAGAAATTGTGCATATATGTTATTCTAATTGTTATGGTTTAAATTTGCATTAGTTGCTAATATGATTAAATATTTAATTTTTTATTTTGTTTCCGAAGCGAGGGTTTAGTTGACGTGTTGGTGCTTTGATTGAAGTTTATGTGGCCACCGGAAACATACATGTTTTTAGTAGGCGTGCACATATGATCTAATGAATTTGATGAGAAAGCGTAGCGTGCCATATATGTTCTTGGAAGACGTGCACATATGTTCAAATGAATTAGACGAGAAAGTGAAGAGTGCACACATGTTTTTAAACGGCGTGCACATTTATATTTAACAAGATTACTTAACAGAGATTGATATGTTTAATTGATAACAAATTTGTGAATATAGTTTCTGGTTGTTGTAAAATTTTGAAGGTTATATATGTTTGTTTATGTTTTTGGTCATAAATTTTGAAAATTAAAGAATATACACTAGAAACATATATGTAATTACCATTTTAAGCAAACAAGTTTGCGTCAACCACAAGAAACAACCCAACGTGTAACTTTACTATACTAAAAAACAACCTATTGCACTTTGTTTTTCCAAAAACACACCTTTTGCTACAAAAAAACATATATGCACTCATTTTTTTTTTTGAAAACAGTGTATACTAAAAAAAGATATAAAAAAATAAAATAAAATAATTCCAAAAATTTAAAAGTTTTTTAAAAAATGTTTTTTTAATTAAAAAATTCAAAAAAAAGTTAAAATATGTTTTGACTATTATACCCTTTTGAATTAAATAAAAACAAAAAAATGAATACTACAATCTAATTGGTTTGATACAGTGTGTTCTGTACAAAAAAGGGTTCTGCAAAGATGTACCCCTAAATAAAATCATATAATGATATATATATATAGAGAGTTAGGATCAAATAAGAAAAAAACTTAAAATGAGAATAATAAGAAGAAACCACAACCACACATTTTAGATGCACCTACAAAAATAGATGCATCTCCCCTTAAAATTATCCCTCTTATTTAAAATGTGTGGCTAAAAATCCTTTTTAATCTATCTCATTATATAAATAAATATATATATATATATATATAAAAATTAATTATTAATTAATAATTTCTTACTTTTACCTTAATTTCTTACAAAAACCCTATTAAAATTGTTAAACCTTTTGCATAGAAAACTATATACTAACTTTACTAATCACCAAAAAACTTTCTATAGTTTTTAGAAAGTTTCAATACTAACACATATTTTCGACCTAATTTACTTCCCATAAGATATATTATCCATATTAAACCAACACCTAATTATGTAACATCCTAGATATTAATATCAGGTTAGTGATGTCCTATTTTAGAAAGTGGCGGTAAGAGTTACTTTTCTGTGTGATTCTTGTGTGCTAATGTGTATCTTAAAAGTCTAAGTTGGTTTTGAATAGGTGCATGAAATCGTTTTGAGGTGTATGATCTCCAAATTGTATTGAGTGCGTTTGTGTTTAGGTTGTGCACCCCCCGTGAGTTCAGGTCAATATATTTATAAAAACTTATCCGCTTATTACAAAATCTTTGACTTTTATACGTTAACGTTGGGAATCTGAGCAGTTTAACACCCCCCACCGGGAAGTTAAAAAACTCGCGTAAATCGTGGAAAAATCATCGGGCCGGCGCGATTCGGCATCGGTTATAATAAATTTAGGCCTTATATGTGATATTTATTAAACTTTTCAAAGTGTTTTCGTGATTTTTAAAAAACCACTTTCGATTATTAAATAATAGGGTGTATTAAAAAAAAATCCTTTAAAAAATAGCGTTTTTTTTTCCTCTTTTTTTTTCCCTTTTTTTTTTTCCCTTCTTCCTTTATTTTTTTCTCTTCTTTTCTTCTTTTTTTTTCTTTGTTTTTCTCCTTTTTTTATTTTTCTTTTTTTTTTTTTTATTTTTTTTCTTTTTTTTTTATTTTTTTTCTTTTTGTTTTTTTTCTCTTTTTTTTTTTTTTTTTTTTTTTTTTTGTTTTTTTCCTCCTCCGTTTTTTTTTCTTTTTTTCTCCCCTGCGTTTTTCTGACCAAGACGTAAATACCCCGAAAACACGAAATCTTTTAGTGAAAACTCAAGTTATTTCGAAAATACTATATACACTACAAATAAATCAGGCGCATCCCTACGGACGCGAAATTTGTGGGTAATAATCCATATTTTTCGATGGGTAACCCTGGTAATACCCACAATTACCCATGATTCTGGGGGTATATAGAATATGGGTAAAACCTCCGAGGCTAATTGTTTTCCCATGACATTCTCAAACCGTGTGTAAGTTTAGCCCACGGTCATATAGGGTGGGTGAATGTTTTGCATTCATAGGGTAAATTGTTGTGGTATTATCTAGCTCACCACAAAACACCATAGATATACTCATTGGGTATTGTGAGGGAAATTGCCCCACAAAAATAATCATTTGCAAAGTTGATTCGTCCAAATAGTTACACACTTTATATACAAACCTAATGCAAGATTCAAACCTAATGCCCTTGATGACCCAAGGCAAAAGGTCAAATCCACAAAAGGATAGAATACTACAAGAAAGAATCAATAATAAAAAAGATTCCGGAGAGATATCCCGGGTCTGAGTCCCAACGAGGCCTGCAATTGAAAGTACATCCTGGAGTTTGAATGATAAAATGAAAATGGAGAATATATGATGGAAAACAACAGATATAATTACAATACTAAAATAAATAAAATAAACTTAATTTAATCTACGGGAAAACCAGCAAAGAATTGGGGAGTCTTAAGAAACTACGGAACCAAAATTTAGTGTATAGGAAATCCTAAAATAATTCTATACTAGAAAAAGAGAATACGGGGAACAGAATCAGTATAGGAAACCTAAAATACTAAAAAAAAGAAAATAAATGCTAAATTAAATAAAAAATCAAAATTAAATTCCTAATTAACTAAATGTAGAATAATAAAGAAAACTAGAACTAAAACGTAGACGTTTGAATGTAAAACGAAAGAAACGGTAAAAACGCCCCCGGTAAAACGTAGTCTAAAACTGAAATTTAAGAAAAAAAAAGCCTACACTAAATTTTTATATTTTTCCTAGACACTAAATGAGCAAAAGAAAAATTTTTATAAAAAAAAGAAAAAATATTTTTTTATTTAATTTTTTGGATTTCACTATATGAATATTATAGAAGGTATAAACAAATTAAAACTAAGAAAATTAAAAAAGACAAAAAAATAAAAGGTTATATAAAATTCTGGAAAAAATGAAATTAAATGAAAGAAAAAGTTAACAATTCTAAAAATATAAAAATGCCCAAATTTTACTGTTTATATAAAAGTAATTAAAAACTAATATAAATCTAAAAACCCTAATTTAAATTAATTAAATTAAATAAACTAAATTTAATTATTTAAATTAAATAAAACTAAACTGTTGTTAACTTAAGGGACTAACAGTGAAAAGGACACAAGGACTAACGGGGTAACAGGCTAACTAACCACAGGGACTAACAAAGGTAACTATAAAAGAGGAAATTACACAATTGGTCCCTGAGGTGGACCCCGATTACAAAGTGGGTCCAAAGTGCTTATTATCAAAAAGCCAAAGAAGCAAAGCTGTTAAGGGGCTTGAGGGGTACAACTTTTGTAAAAGCACTTATGCTTTTAGTTGGCTTAATAAGCTAGAAAAGTGAGCTTTTGGGGCTGCAAAAGCTTATTAGCTTATTTTTCTTTCTTTTCTGATTTTAAGCTGCCAAATAAGCTAGAAACTAATGGAATAAGCTACTAGGCCTAAGGGTACCCTAAATAAGCTAAGGTAACTTAATATAAGCCCTAAAATAAGCTGGAAAGGAAATAAGCTATGTGACAGTTTTTTAAAAAGAAAACAGAAAAAATGGAACTTTAAGCCTAGAATAAGCTATGCTAAGGGGTGAGATAAGCTATAAGATTTCAGGGACTTAAAGAACTACCTATAGGCTATATGAAAAAGCAAAAAGAACCTAGGGCTTAGAATCAAATAAGCTAGAAAAGGGGGCTGAGTTATGGTGCTCAGCACCAGGGGAAGTAAAACAGTGAGCTTAAGGGCTTTTTGAGTTTATGCAATAAGCTCTCAAGAGCTTATTAGCCAAAATAAACCTCAAACAGATTTAAAAGGGTGACAAGGGGTGGTTAATGAGCTTATTTTCAAAATATTAGCTATTAAGGTGAGCTTAAACAAGCTGATATTGGGACTTAAAATTGAGGGTTCTAAAAAAAATGGCAAATCCAAACTTTGACTTATACTTGGTCAAGTTAAAAGACAGAACAAGGGGTTGGGTTTATTGGCTAGAAACAACAACAAAGAGCACAACAAAAGTGTGCTTAAGCTGCATAAGCAGCTTGAGC
>BQNB010048382.1:614-42592 GCA_026074375.1 Tanacetum coccineum | reverse complement strand
AGTCCCTTCATTCTGATGATGTGGAAGATTTTTGGAGAACACAAGATGAATGGGTTGTGAGCAGCTGGAAGTTGTATCCCAGGAGCTCTGTTCATGTCTTGGACTTAACAAATGGGAAAACTGTGTATATGTTTGTGGACAATGTCTATCCTATCCGGGCTACACTGCTTGAACGGATGTTACGCCACAGGCTCACAGTTCCACCCTCATACTGTCGGGATGTTGTTGTTGCTGGGAATGTTATTCGGACAGTTCAAGCTGGCTTACGAGAATCCTATGAGTGTCTTGCATCTGCTCCTCTGTAAGTTTGTGTCTTAGTTAGTGTTTGTTTTCCATAGTTTCGTTGTTATTTAAAAAAAAGTGTGTATTCTTAGTTTTCTATTAATTTAGATACATTTTTGTAGTATAGTGTTGTATAACTTTGGTGTTAGTGCTTGCACTGCACGACAAATGGTTTTCAGCTCACCATGGCTAACAGCCAAGAAAGAGTCTGGCTCACCATTGCAAACGGCTTTGGTGTGTAACTCAAATCCGTTGATAGCTGTAAGGGTTTGCTAAAAATCCTATGGCCTTCACTCACCATGTTCTTGTAACAAAGAGTGGCTAGTCCAAGAGGGTACGGCTCTTGGTAAAGACCTTCTCAAATCCGTTGATGGTTGCCAGGTTACCCAAAACTGGATGGTTATCACTTTCCATATTCTTTGGATGAAAAGTGGCTAGTCCATAGCAAACGGCTCATGGTAAAGACCTTCTCAAATCCGTTGATAGTTGACAATTTACTCAAAATTGTATGGTTATCGACTCACCATATTACTCTGTGTATGAAGAGTTGGCTAGTCCTGAGCAAACGGCTACAGGTAAAGACTTTCTCAAATCCGTTGTATGGCTGTGACGGTTTGCCAAAAACTGTTAGGGTATTCCAATTCACCCTTGATTCACGTTCTGAGAAATTGGACTGGTTGTTGTTACACCAGGGTGTTTGTTTTCACCAAAGTATCACCTAGCCCAAGAGTGAGTAGCTACTTGGTAAAGGCTTATCAAATCTACTTATGTTGCTGCAAAGAATGGAAGTTGCTGCTTAGAGATGTTGCTGCCTCAGTTGATTCTGCTGTTCATCGAGTTCATGCTGTTTCCTTTGATGCTGCTGTGGCTTCTCTAGTTTCTGCTGCTTGTGTTGCTGTTGCTGCTTACTTTGTTCCTGCTGCTCTTCAATCCTCTTGCTTCGAGAAGATCTATCTAGAAACTTGGAATTAACGGAGTCAACACCAAGTTTAGGGGAGGATTGTTGGAACTTATTGAAAACGACTAAGTGTCGTTCCTGCTGTTAGAAATGTTCGCTTCTGCTGATAGCATTAAGTCATTCCTGCTGACAGTTCAAGTAGCATTCATGCTGATTATGTTCCTGCTGGCAGTTCAAGTAACGTTCCTGCTGATTATGTTTCTGCTGGTCATGTTCACATTCCTGCTGACAGAGATAGAATCTGCTGATTGTTACTTATAGAAGTAATTAATGTAATTAAGGAATTATAGTTATATTCTAGTATTATCTCATTAATATAGGAATGAGATAAATTAGGAAGAGATTGATATTGATGTATATCTCTTACGAGATTTTAGTTTTCTTGTTGACCAATTTAGGGTTTCTTCTCTATAAAAGAAACCTTTAGCATTAGGGATCAACACCGATTGTAAAAACACAAAATCAATTTATTATCAATAGAGAGATCCATAGAGGATCGTTATTCATAGTATTCTTCTTTATTGAATCGTTTAGTTTCCGCCTAAACATTTGATAGAGTCTCTCACGTATGTGCTTGTGATTACATAAGTACTATACATTCTCAAAGGCTAGAAGATCTATCTAGTTCTAGATCCTAACAAGTGGTATCAGAGCCTGGAGAGAGCCTCTGATAAAGAAGAATTACGTAGTACCACATCAAAACCTTGTTTTCTCTAATCTTTAATTATGTCAGAACCCATGCCTACTATACCTACTCAGTCACCCTTTACGTATCCTATCCCTAATTCATCTGCTTCACCTTCAGTCACTCAAGATGATACCTTCATGCCTAATCCATCTGCTTCACCTTCATTCACTCAAGATGATACCTTCATGCCTGAACCCATACAACCAATGCCTACATTCACTCAGACTGCTTTCTCACAACCTGCTGTTCACACTCAACATACTCATCCTGCACAAACCAACCCGACTGGTCAGCAGTACCCTAATAATGTCCAGTCACAACAGTTTCAACAGTTCCAAACAGCCACTATCTCTGCCAACAATGCAAAATTTCCTTATCTAGAGAAGGAAAAATATGAGATATGGGCTATGAAGATGGAGTACTGGATACAGAATGCTGATCATAATCTTTGGAGGATTGTTCAGCAAGGGAACAGCCCAAAGAGGTTGGGAAAAGATGCAAAAGGAAATACAATTGTTCATCCTCCTGTTTCTCTTGATGAACATGTTGCTGTACAAAGGGAAAATAAGGTGAGAACCTTGTTGCTTCAGGCTCTACCTGAAGATCATATGCCCGATTTTCATCATTATGATGATGCAAGGGATATCTGGATGGCAGTCAAGGCTAGGTTTGGTGATCTTGGTGAACATGCTAATTATAAAAAACTGCCATGCTTGACCCTGATAACGGTAATATGGCCGGTGCAAGGATGAGGAAATGAAATCCATAAAAGTTAATAAAGTCTGGATTGTAATAGACTGCCCTCCTAATGCCAAGGTAGTTAGGAGTAAGTGGATCTTCAAGAAGAAGACTGACATGGATGGTAAAGTACACACCTATAAAGCTCGTCTGGTAGCTAAAGGCTGCACTCAAACCTATGGGATTGACTACGAGGAGACGTTTTCTCCTGTAGCAGACATTAGAGCTATTAGGATTCTCATAGCTATAGCAGCGTACTATGATTATGAGATTTGGCAAATGGATGTTAAAACTGCCTTCTTGAATGGTCGCTTAGATGAGGACATCTATATGGAGCAACCTGAAGGGTATGTTGATCCAAATTATCCAAACGGTGTATGCAAACTTCAAAGGGCCATTTATGGTTTGAAGCAAGCATCACGTCAATGGAATAAACGATTTGATGAGGAAATCAAAAAGTTTGGATTTATTCAAAATCGTGATGAGCCATGTGTATATCGCAAAGCTAGTGGGAGTGATGTAGTATTCTTAATCCTATATGTCGATGACATTTTAATCATGGGAAACAACATTCCAAGGCTTAAGGAAGTTAAGGACTATCTTGGAAAATGTTTTTCTGTGAAGGATTTAGGAGAAGCTGCATACATTCTGGGAATTAAGATATATAGAGATAGATCTCTGCGGTTGATTGGACTTAATCAAAGTGCTTACATCGATAAGATATTGAAGAAATTCAGTATGCAAAACTCTAAGAAAGGTTTTATACCGATGGAAGTCAAACATGATTTGAGTAATGAAATGTGCGCTTCATCAGATGAGGAAAAAGCTTACATGAAAAAGGTACCTTATGCTTCGGCTGTGGGATCTATCATGTATGCTGTCAGGTGCACAAGGCCAGATGTGGCGTTTGCTCAAAACTTGGTCAGTCGATATCAACAGAATCCAGGAAAGCTCCACTGGGTTGCTGTTAAACATATTCTAAAGTATCTGAGGAATACGAAAGATATGTTTTTAGTGTACGGAGGAAATCCAGATACAGAACTTGATGTTACAGGTTTCTGTGATGCGTCCTGGCAATGCGATAAAGATGATACGAAGTCTCAGACGGGTTATGTCTTTATCGTCAATGGAGGAGCAGTAGACTGGAAGAGCAAAAAGCAGACAACCATTGCAATGCATGCAACGCAATCTGAGTACATGGCTGCGTCAGAAGCTGCAATGGAAGCCGTTTGGATTAGGAAGTTTGTTGGAGATCTTGGAGTGATGCCTTCAATAAATAAACCTATTAATATGTATTGTGACAATTCTGCTGCAATCATATTCGCCAATGAACCTGGAGTCATGAAAGGCGCCAGACATTTTCTGCGTAGATATCACTATGTTCGAGAACAAGTCGAGAGTGGTGAAATCAAATTGATAAAAGTTCACACAGATAAAAATCTAGCTGATGCTTTTACTAAAGCTTTACCTAGAGGAAAGGTTAATGAACATGCCAATGGAATTGGACTTCGATTAGCTAGTAGTTTCATGCATATCTGTGATTAGTGTTTGGATAAAGGATGTGTAAACATTATTATTTGATAAAATAAAATGATGGTTATGTTTATTTTGTTATTTAATTTTGTATCCTATTTTACATGTTTTAATCCATGAATATTAAATTATTCTAAATGTCCGTTGTCGATTAATAATATGGGAATATTATTAAATCAAGACAAATTTAAATGTTGGTCAGATATACTTGAAAGTATATTGATGTGATTACATGCCAAATTTAAATGATATTCGATGAATCGAATATAGGACTTATCCCAACTATATGATTGTACTTTATGGATCTTGTCATTAAGTAAATCATAAATAGTTATCCTCAGACTTGAGATACCAGGAAACTGTTATGGATCTAGTGCATTTCTGTGAAGCAATTTAACGCTAAACGTAACTGGTAGCTATACGGATTGTTTTCAGAAGTGTTGCAAAATTCATGAGTTTTGCTTGTAGTCAATAAAGGATTTGTTTCCTTCAAATACGTTTTGAAGTTTAATACAGCTGGGCCCCTCGTGGGATTGGTAAGATGTATGTGTGGCCACACCCAAAATTTTCTGGAATACGTTCAGAAGATTTGGTAATCTTGCTCAATCAGATAAACGAGAAACAGAATCAGTTAATTAAGGAATGACTAAGATCCATATCCTTATTAACATTGTATTAGAAACAAAAGGATAATAATAATGATGAATCATTAAAAGGTTTTTCCAGGAGACCTTACTTGAGATCGTACTAGAGGCATCGGCGTGTAACTAGACGCTAACCGATGTGATCACACTATTAAAATATGTCCAAGTGGGAGCTGTTAGTTTATGGACGATAAATTAATAGATGTGTGTTAGGATCGAACTCAAGATCACGGGATTGCACTCACTACGAGTTAACAATTAATAAATAATATATTTGTTAATTTTACACGTAAACGTTTAACGGTCGTTAAGTATTTAACGGAAAAGACTAACGACCATAAGGACAAGGACATGTACATAATAACATAATTGATGTTACATAATGTTACATAATTATTGTTACTTAATGTTACATAATGTTACATAATTATGTTACATAATTAAGAATTGATGGTACATAATTGATATTAATGAATAGATGTTACATTAGGGAAAGGGAGCCTATATAAACACCTACATGGAGATGTGAAAAGTGTACACACAATAATCCCTAAAAACTCTATCACTATTCTTGTCCTTCATTCGGCTCCATAACCTTGGGTTGATCGGATCGAATCATTCGGTTAAACGCTACGTGTTATCAAGCTAGTAATTGGTTAACTCGATACATAGCGTGTGTACAAGATCATGATACAATCTTTCTTTAGATTGTTCTTGGATTGTTTTCATATAAACCCAAATTAGGGTTCCTGGAGATAATCGCTAAGCAATTTGATTCTTGTTCGGGCTAGAATCAAAAGGTATGTAACCCTAATTCGGTTAATTATTCAAGCATGTTATTTGATCCTTTATTTGCTTCCGCTATTCTATGCTTTGATGTTATGGTTTAATATAATTGTTATGAAAATATAAAAAACCTTCACAAGTTAGCACTTAATAGTTCTTTGCCATTTTCATGGAATTGAAATTAAACTTCCAAGAGTTTTATTTCAAAAGCATCAGCAAGAGTTTAATGAAATCACCAACCATTCAAACATGTTTTCCATGATATTATATAAGAACCAACGAAAAGAACTATTGCTAAACATCATGAATTTGCAAAAATTGTTTATTGTTTTCTTGGTTCTTATCGCAGCCGCCCGAGGGGCACCAGCCGGAGGGGTACATTTTCTTAGGCACATCCCAACGGATGCTTCAAATTGATTGTATGTAATCCCGCCAAGAGCCTCGCACGGAGGCCTCTGTGTTGGGATTTAACAACTAGTTAACTAATAACTACGAGTACGCAACGGATATTGATCTAGTTTAGCTTATATGACACACAAATAATACGAGAAAACTAACCTTGATGAGAGACTTGAATGAATCAAACAAGAACTAAACCTTTGAAACTAGTGGATAAAATTTTTACCTCTATGATTGCTCACACAAACACGTCCAATGAGCACGTCTAGATGCTAGTCTTACTTCACGTATATCCCAAACAACAATTGTATACCAATGAAACTTGAATAAAGTCCCAAATACCACTCTCGTATACTGTACCGAAAATCAGGAAGTGGATCTAGGGTTTCCACCGAATTCAGTTCAACCGAATTTCACCAGATTCAACCAAAAATCACCAAACCAAAACCCAAGATGTTTCTATCAGTTGTCACGCCTTGAGAACCAGTAAACCAACGCCCTAAACCTTCTATGAAAGTTGTAGGATCGAATCACACTTTGAAATCCCTTTTTGGGATTACCAAAAATCAACAGAAAATGAAAAGGGGAATCAAAAATCAAAGAACCCTAATTAGGGTGTATGTATTCAACTGATTTAATGGAGAGGAGATGGAGAATGATTTCTTTGTGTTTCTAGGTTGTGTAATTCGTGAGAATGAACTAGGCGTGGGGGGTTTTTATAGCCTCTAAACCCTAGTTGTGGTTTAACTAGGAAACCACTCATTCATCCTTATCACACCTCTTTCTTCTCCTTATCTCTAAAGTCCAGCGAACCTAGACACTCTCTAGATCCTTCTTATGTGGCCGGCTAACATTAGGCTACCACAAGGTTCATGTCTTGTTGTTTCTAGTCCTTTGGTTTACAATTAGAAATTTTCGTGAAGTATTAACGCACTTTAAGTGTTTAATGTGTGTGCCTCCAATAGGCTCACATATTTCTAGTTGTATACTAGCTAATCCAACTAACATAATCCAATAGCTCCCACTTGGGAGATGGAGTAGCATACTGCCTATATACTAACGACGAAAACGTCTAGCAACACTCACATTCGTTGTTAAAGCTAGAAATGTTCGAGATCAAGTTTCAAAAACATTCTTAGTAGCATGGTTATGTATCTCTTGCTATAACCATCCCTTTGTTACAGATACCGTTAAATCATGAATATGGATCTTAACTCATTCCATATAATTTAACCATTTAGATTCTCGTTATAGAACTTAATTTAGATATACCAAATGTAATCAAGAATCATCTTGCATTACCCTTTGGGTTTAGCCAAACAGTTATCTGATTAATTCTAGAGAGGCGCCAATGTTATCATACTGCACATCAAGTGGATGAACAAATTCTTTCTTGAATACAAGTGTTATGAATGCTGCTTCACATCACTTCCAATAATAGCCTTTATAACTACCTTATTTAGGACAGCGTTTGACTTAGAATTAAAAAGTGATATCCACACATACCATAACTTTTTTGTATTCTTAAGTCTAAGGATGACTTAACTAACCATATTCGATATCTTACTTATGACAACGGATCCAAAAGTAAATATTCGAAGATTAGGGTGTCCAATATGCATCCCTTGTGAATAACATATGAGTTTTAGCTGGAACCCTCCATATATTCAAAGAATATAACCAACACTCACATTTGTCTTGTGTAACAATATTCCCATATTGTTAACCGACAATGGACATATTTAGAATAATAAATCATTCAAGGATTAAACATGAAAATATAGGATGACAATTATTATATGAATGAAACAAATACCAAGTATCTTTATTCATCAGAAAATAAAATTGTCTTACAATCCCAATTATCCAAATACATATAAAACACATATTTACATAGGACTACTAGCCGAAAGCATTCCAATATTTTTAGTATGTTCTGAATGATTTGGAAAGGCTAATTCTTTAGTAAAAGGATCGGCTAAGTTGTCATATATGTGAACTTTTTCTAACTTTATGTCGCAATATTCAATAACTTCACAAAAGTTGTGAACTTTGACACGAAAATGTCTAGCACATTTAGTGATTCCTGATTCATTAGCTATAGTAATTGCTCCAGTATTAGCACAATACATGTTTATGGGTTCTTTAATTATGGGAACAACACCCAACCCATA
Source organism: Tanacetum coccineum (assembly GCA_026074375.1). NCBI lineage: Eukaryota > Viridiplantae > Streptophyta > Magnoliopsida > Asterales > Asteraceae > Tanacetum > Tanacetum coccineum. The sequence goes on along the minus strand of BQNB010048382.1, from coordinate 34,390 downwards.
AATGAATTTTCTAACCCAAACGGCTTCCTTAGAAGCATCATAAGTAGCAATATACTCCGCTTCTGCAAATGAAGTTGCGAAGATGCTTTGCTTTGTACTCTTCCAGTCAATAACACCTCCATTTAAAATGAATACATATCCAGTCTGAGACTTGAGGTCATCAGCATCTGTCAGACATCTAGCATCAGTGTAGCAAGAAACCCTGAGCTCTCATTTTATATCCCTTCCGTAAACAAGAAACGTACCTTATTATCTTAGTAGATACTTCAGAATAAGTCTTAACCAGTATTTAAGTCCTAGTGAAGATCACCTATAGTCTATTGAAATCAGGCTTGTTATGTTTTAGACGAACTCAACAATCAGGGCGAGTACATCTCACACCAACAAAATAGTCCCCACAGGCTGAGGCATAGGCACATTATCATGCGCGTTCAATTCACAGTGTTGTATCACCTTGTGATTTACCTCAGTCTTAGCTTTTCTTACAGGGGATCATCTTTCCACTTGAATTCTCCATTTGAAATCTCATTAAATTTTCTCACTATAATCATTTGACATAAACAAATTAACACGCCGTATCTATCTCTGTAGTTAGAGATTGATTCAAGAATATATGCATGGCTTCTCCAAAAAATCATTCATAGCAAAACACCTTTCAAGGTAGTGATTTTACATCTTATAATATTGGGAATGTTGTTCTGCCTATATCAATATGTCATCGACATACAAGATTAGGGAAAGTGACATTATTCCCAACTTATCTTATAAGATATATACCACATGCTCATCATATTTTGAGTGAAAACCAAATTTCTTTTCTTCATCATCAAATCGTTTATATTCCATTTCGCTTGATGCTTGCTTAAGTCCATAAATGGAACGCTTTAGCTTACCTACTTGGTTTTTGGATATTGATTTAACCAAAACCTTCAGGTTACTCAATGTAGACCACTTATTAGAGAGATATCCATTGAGGAAGGCATGAGCGAACGCAACATCAGGGCGAGTACATCTCACACCATACATAATAGACCCCACAGCTGAGGCATATGGCACATTATGCATGCGCTTCAATTCAGCAGGTGTTGAATCACCTTGTGATTTACTCAGTCTTAGCTTTTCTTACATGGGGATACTTCCACGTTTGGAATTCTCCATTTGAAATCTCATTAAGATTTTCTCAATATAAGCACTTTGACATAAACTAATTAACCGCCGTGATCTATCTCTGTAGATCTTGATTCCAAGAATATATGCAGCTTCTCCTAAATCTTTCATAGCAAAACACCTTTCAAGGTAGGATTTTACATCTTATAACATTGGAATGTTGTTCCCTATGATCAATATGTCATCGACATACAAGATTAGGAAAGTGACATTAGTCCCACTAGCTTTAAGATATACACATGGCTCATCATGATTTTGAGTGAAACCAAATTTCTTTACTTCATCATCAAATCGTTTATTCCATTTCCTTGATGCTTGCTTAAGTCCATAAATGGAACGCTTTAGCTTACATACTTGGTTTGGATATTTTGGATTAACAAAACCTTCAGGTTACTCAATGTAGACCTCTTTAGAGAGATATCCATTGAGGAAGGCAGTTTTCACATCTATTTGCCAAATCTCATAGTCATAATACATGGCTATGGCTTTGAGAATCCTAATAACTCTAATGTCTACAATAGGAGAAAAGGTTTCCTCATAATCAATCCTGGGGGTTTGAGTATAGCCCTTCGCCACAAGACGAGCTTTATATGTGTATACAACTCCATCCATGTCGGTCTTCTTTTTGAAGAGCCACTTGCTACCAACAGTTTTGCCGTTAGGAGGAAGATCAACTAAGTCTTAAACTTCGTTGTCTTTCATGGATTGCATTTCCACATTCATAGCATCAAGCCATTTATCAGACTCGGGGTCCAACAATGCAGCTTTGTAGTTAGCGGGATCACTAAGATCTCCTAACTCATGCTCCTTAGCATCGATGTATAAGCACATACGATTTGGGGCATTTCGTGTCATTGTGGACCTACGAATGGGAATGATATCACCTTGAGGTTCATTAATTCTAGATCATCCTCTTCATGATGTGAGCTTTATAGAAGGATTTGTATCTTCTTCTTGAATAATTTCAAGATCTTCTAAACTCCCACTTGCTTCTTGAGTTATAAGACTATTCTCTAGGAATTTAACATTCCAAGCAACAAGCACTTTGTTCTTGGGTGGTTAGTAGAAAGAATAACCCATTGTTTCCTTTAGGTATCCTACAAAGATACACTCAATAGATCTGAGTTCTAACTTGTCAGGCTTGGTAAGAGTATCTCGCTTAACAAGTGCCTTACAACCCCAGACTTTTAAGTAAGACAGCTTAGCGGCTTGCCCGTGCTACTTATATGTGTTATTAGGAAAAGTATAGAGTTCTTCAAGTATCTTCACATAACAAGTGCCCCTAATAGGCTCACACATTTCTAGTGTGCTGTTGCCGGGCTTAGGAGGATGAGTTTCAAGGGTTGTTAGGTTATTGTCTGTAATGGTGAGATTAAGTAAAGGAAGTTGGGAGTGGCAGGTGTACTCTCACTCTTTTTAATAATATATTTAGTTTTTTTTAATAAGATTGTGATTTGTGACACTCTTTGTTTTAAACACTCTTTGAGTTGTGTTTGTGCTGGATGTTATCATCGTTAATAATTAGTAATTATATACTTTTAAGCTAAATAGAGATTGCAAAATGAGTGGGTCATGAACATTGGGTCAAAAGTATCAAAATTTGGTACAAGTATTTCAAATATGATTACAGATGCTATATTTCAAATATACCCACTTGTTATTTCAGTGTAATTCGTAGAGTATTTTGTATCCAAACAAAGAACTTTCATATAGACATAATGGTAGGACTACATTTGAGAAACATTACTGTAAACTGCTTATATCTAACTTGAAGAAGGAAATAGCTGCTTATATGTGTTAATAAAGAAATAAGAGTTAAGTATATAGATCGTCCTTGTGGTTGTCTTGAAATTGCAGGTTTCGTCCTAAATGTTCAAAAATTACACTGATCGTCCCTATGGTTGTCCATTTTGAGTTGACCGGTTCTTTGACCGCAACTCCATCCCAAATCCCGTTAACTTTTTCCTTCGTCAGGGGTAAATTTGGCAGTTCACATATAATAATACACTAAGGACTAAATTTGTAATAAAGCTAACGTTGTTATATTCTCGCCAAAAGAAAATACTGATGTACTTATCTTCTCTTTTCCTTCTTCTTGTTCATCAACACTTTGCCTTCTTCTTAAACATCAACAGTTGCCATAACATAATGAGTTCGGACCCAAATTATCATTGGGAAGACCTACTAGATATTGATGATTTTGATCTCCCACTAACCCCTGTTCTCCGTCCTTGCAACAAACATGTACGTGAGACAATCACAATCACCTCAACACTGATGGTATTGTTCAAGTAGAGGAAACTCCAGTTAGTAAAAGAAATGGTCCTGCAGGTATTGTTCAAGCAGAGAAAGTAGAGGAAAAGCAGGATAGGATAATACTCGGTCCTACGGGTATTGTTCAACTAGCCAAGATCCATAAACAATCGGATATTCACGAAGGTGGGGATGACTCTGTCTTGTCGATACAAGAGTACATGAAGCAAGTTGTTGAGGATGAGGATTTTAAAAGTGGGTCGTGAGTTGGCGCGATTGAGTATGTGAAAGCTAATGGTGGCATTGTCAGTGGGTGTATATGAGACATCAAGACCTTTCTCAAGAATGGGAAACTTGAGCAAGTTGTTGAAATAATCAAGTCATGTTCTCCGAATGCTCTTGGCGATCTGAAAGTGACTGTCAAAGGTCTCTCTGGTACATTACCTGGTTCAATACATTACAAAGTAATTAATGAGGGGGGTTATGGAAACGAAATTACTGTAGGAAGTGCTATAATACTTGCTAATGTTTCAGTATTTTCTCCCAACCCATCAATGCATTATCTTAACATTACAAAGAAAAATGTGGTTAAGGTTTTCTATAAGGATTTTATACCTGGTAATGGCAGTGGTGTAAGTGGGAGTGGAATGTTGATGGAAGAAGAAATAGTAAAATTGGTAGAAGAAGAAGAAAAAGCTGATTTGGAGTTGCATGTTTGCGGGAATGTGATTGATTAAGAGGATCTATACAAGTTTGATGAAGAAGCATTAGACCTTGTCTTAGAAGAAGAAGCAAAGGAATCAAGGGCTCATGAGGAGTGGTTGGAGAAATGTAGGCAACAAGAAGAGGAGGATGCGGAACATAAGAGACAGCTATTGGTTTTCCATGGAACAATTTAAGTTGTATGAGTTTATGTTTGATCATTTCATGTGCTATTATCTTGTAGTTTATTTTCCTTTGAATTGAATGAGTTATGAATGGAAAAGAGTTTGCAAATCATGCTATGCCATTTGAACTGCAAATCATGCCAATTTGGATTTGCAGTTTGACTATCTAAAGTCAAAATGCTAAATGAGCATTTGCATTTGCATTTGCAGTTTTACTTTATAAAGTCACACTGCAAATGCAAAATACTATGCCATTTGAACTGCAAATCAAATCCAAACACCCCTTTATGCAATCAAACTGCACTAAGCAAATCAAATGTCAAATTGTCATGCCAATTTGTATTTATAGTTTGACTATCTAAAGTCAAAATGCTAAATGAGCATTTTCATTTGCATATGCAGTTTTACTTTATAAAGTCACTTTGCAACTGCTAATCCAAACACCTCATTATGCAGTCAAACTGCTTAGTGCAACTAACTTTATAAAGTCAAACTGTAAATGCTAAATGGCATGAGCATTTGGCATTTGCAGTTTGCATTTCAATGTCATGAGCATTTGGCATTTGTTGTTTGCATTTCAATGTCATGATCATTTGGCATTTGTAGCAGTGGAGCATCTGCAAAATGCAAATTCCAAATACCTAATCATGCAGTCAAACTACATAAAGCAATTGAGTTTATAAAGTCAAACTGCAAATGCTAAATGGCATAAGCATTTGACATTTATTGTTTGACTTTAGAAAGTCACACTACAAATACTAATCCAAACACAAAATTGCAAATTGAATCATAGAAAATTGCAAACCAATAGCATTTGCATCTAACCATAAGCTAAATATTTTTAAACATCAAAATAAAGATACTAATGTCAACAACCCAAAATACAGATATTAAATTATTTCTGACCATCAACATACAACAGATAAAGATACTAATGTCCATTAAGTGGACTTCCTCTTTCTTATAGCTGAAGGTGGTGGAGCATTAGGAGAATTAGGAGCAAACAAAGCAATTACATATCCTCTTGGAGTAGTGGAAGCAGCTTGTGCATTAGAAGTGGATGCAATGGGAGCTCTGGATCTTGTGGAAGTGGAGGCAGTAGGAGCTCTGGATCTTGTGGAAGTGGGGGCAGTGGGATCTTCATCATCATCTTCATCACTGGAAATTTGAACCACTTCTGCAAGCATTGCCTCCTTAGCATTCTTTGCCTTCTTTGCCTTCAATTCTGCCAACATTGCCTCCTTTGCCTCCTTAGCCTTCTTTACCTTCAATTCTGCCTCTTTTGCTTTCTTTGTCTCCTTTGCCTTTAATTCAGCCTCCCTTGCTTTCTTTGCTTCCTTTGCTTTCTTTGCCTCATTTTCCTTTAATTCAGCCTCCCTTGCTTTCTTTGCTTGCTTTGCTAATTCAACCTTCCTTGCTTTCTTTGCCTCCCTTGCTTTCTTTGCTTCCTTTACTTTCTTAGATTCGTTTGCCTTCTTTGCCTTTAGCAACCTACCAAAATCCTCTTCAAGCTTTTTGATTCTGTTTGCAAGATCAAGACTATTAAGATCATCATCATCATGATCATTAACTTGTTTTACCTTTATTGCCCTAGCCAAATCTACTTTAAGAGATCCTACTCTGTTTTGGATATCATGCACCTTTCCCTTTCCAATATCCTCTACAAGCTTTCCCTTTCCCTTATCATCTACAAGACAATAAGTTAAGACAGGTTAAATCCTAATTGACTTATTAAGTGAGAAGCTTGACTCAATACAATCATATGCATACCTTTATTCACCTTTAAATGATGATGCTCTTCCTTCTTTCCTTTTCCATTATCCTCTACAAGCTTTCCTTTTCCCTTATCATCTACAAGACAATAGTTAAGACAGGTTAAATCCTAATTGAGTCATTAAGTGAGAAGCTTGACTCAATACAATCATATGCATACCTTTATTCACCTTCAAATGATGATGCTCTACCTTCTTTCCCTTTCCATTATCCTCTACAAGCTTTCCCTTTCCCTTATCATCTACAAGACAATAAGTTAAGACAGGTTAAATCCTAATTGACTCATTAAACAACCTATAAATGCAGTCTGCATATAATACACTAACCTTTCCCATATTTCAGCCACAAGTCTTCTAGCATGACATAAGCTATTTCATCCTCAGATTTCCATTTATTCCCATATTTCTCTAATACATAGTCAATCATCCCATCAGTCACCACTAGCTTTGTATAATCCTTAACTCTGGCCTTCTCAGATTCTACCATGGCTAAGAATTTCTCTACATAACAAGTTGCAGACTATTAGGGGTGTTTGACACTACCATTAAGACTATTAGGGGTGTTAGGAACTACCATTAAAGTCACAATCAACAAAATATTTTTCAGACCATTTGGCTTATAAGTAACCAAAACATTTACCTTTCATGATAGAAAGTTTCATATCCTCACTCACTTTTGCAACCTTTGCTTTTTCTTCTTCATCTCTATAGAATGTGTCATATACACCATCCATTATGATATCAACCCATGAATCATCTTCCAACAAATTCTTATTTCCATATTTAGGCGTAACATACCCGTTCATTATTTCGTTAGTAGCTATAACTTCACCCCAATCAATGTGCTTTGGATGTGCTTTTAATTTGGTATCTAACAAACAAAAATTAGGGCAACAGATATTAGGGCAAACATAAATTAGAAGCTACTAAAATAACACACTTTCAAAAAGATGATAAAACTCACTTTGATGCAATCTCAGAGCGAGTGGGTGACATCTTCGAGAGAGGAACAGACGAAACAAGAATAATCGACACACAGAGGTACTTGTGTGAAAAATGACGGGAAGGAGGGAGTTATAAGCTCTTTTATGTTACAAATTTGGTCCTTAGGGTATTATTCTATGTGAAATGACGGTTATACCCTCGACATGAAGAAAATATAACGGGATTTTGGATGGAGTTGCGGTCAAAGGACCGGTCAACTCAAAATGGACAACCACAGGGACGATGAGTGTAATTTTTGAACTTTTAGGACGAAACCTGCAATTTCGAGACAACCACAAGGACGATCTATGTACTTAACTCAAGAAATAAGCAGTTTAAGAGTTTTTTTAAACATCTTATAATATGAATTGTTTTATAAAGTGAGTTAGGCGGTTAAAAAGTGAGTTAGGCAATCTTTAAAGGTGACATACGCATCCACCAGAGCATCCGATTATCTAGATAACCACTTACTCCGTGTCTCCGTGCTATTATCTCCAAATGTCTCCATACGAGTGTAAAACGGGTAATTTAATTTGGATGAGTCAACCGAAAAGCCAATCAAAAGCATTCAAGTAAAAATTATTGAATTGGAATCCTTTTTTGCGGGTGCATTTTCCGAGTCCGGGGATATCAAAGTTGAGGGGCTCTGGAAAACGAGGTCCCGCATCTGACAACAAGGTCCTTTTCAAGTGGATGTGAGTTTAAAAGAAAATATATATTATACCTTGTGTTGTTAAGCCTCAGATTATTCGCACTTTTAAAAGTTTATTGCATCAGGACGAATAACCGAAGAGTTGCTGAGATGCTTTTAGGTTGTAGTTTAACCGTTGCAGAGACGGCGTTTAGGACGATAGTTTCAGCATTGGGGCAGATGTTTGCATAGTAGTTTTGTTCGAGTTGAGCAGCAAAAGCTAAGTTTGGAATGACGAGAAGGGAGTACAGAACTAATATCATGATCGGATAAAGTGTGTGTGTATGTGTTATTCCTTTGATCGAGAATTAATTAGATAGTTGATGAGTAAGCTAGTAATTTATAAACTACAAGGCCACCAATGCATTATTTGAAATCTTACTATTATGGTAAAATTTGTATTTTTATTAAATCAGGTGCTTTATAACAATAACGTAACTACTCACATGCATATATAGGGGTGTTCAGTGTTTGGTTTGACACCAAAAAAACCAAAATAGAAACTAGACCGAAACCGAATAAAACCGAACCGAAAAGTTTAATTGGTGTATGGTCTGGTTTGAAACCGAACCAAAGTATTTAATTGGTGTTCGGTTTGGTTATGGTTCGACAAAAATAAAACCAAACCAAATCGAAAAAACCAAATATCTTTATACACATAAAAAAAGTTAATTATATATATATATACTTTTATCGTATTGTCCTAACTAGCAATCCTAATTTTTTAAAATATCTTTTAAACTAGTTACTCCTCAAATCGAGTATTGATGCATATTTATGAGAAACTGAACCAAGAGTTTGCCTACTTGATTTATATAAATTCACATATACTGAGTAAAAGTTAAGCTGCAACTGTGTGATACTCGAAGATGAAATATTCAAGCTAATAAATAATGCTTCTGAAGACTTTTCTTGAACAAAATTTATCTTATTTCGCTTTCATTTATTTTCATTAAGTTCTGAGACCTTTTCTTTTCTTAATTTTTTTTATTTTACTTGACCATTCTATTAGCCTATTTGATATTATTTGAAAGTTTTAGCTTTTTATTTAACACTTTTAGATTATATTTTGGGGAAAATATTTTTTAATTTTTTTAGTGTTCACTTGAATTTGGTTTTCTTGGTTTTAACTGAAACCAAACCGAATTCTAATTTGGTGTATGGTTTGGTTTTATCCGTTCTATAATTGGTTTGGTTTTGGTTTTGATTTTAAAAAATTTCAAACCGATGAACTCGAACCGTACAACCCACAAACCCGAAAACCGAACCGATGAACACCCCTATGTATATATGGTAAAAACTTATCTTGATCGAATAACAACTTTCCTTTCTCGTCACTTTGCATTGTTAAAAGTTAAAAACGTTTTTAAAAAATCAATACTAATAATATAAATAATAATAATGATTTAATAAATGATAATTATAATTAATAATGCTTATTGCCCGCGCGTTGCGGCGGAAGCTAACTTAGTCTTGAAGGGTATTTAGCTAACAATACAAATATGCCATCGGATATACAAATCTCGTTTCCACGACAAAGTTATTTCGTCCACATATTTTTCATGTAAAAGCTAAAAAAATAAGAATTGTTCACACATTTAGTATTATGTTTCGAAATATATACAAATCTTATTTTTCGAAATATATACAAATCTCGTTAACACACTTAGATTTGTTAACACAACCAAAGCAATCTGTTAGATTGATGTAACAAAAAAGAAATGTAGATATCACGATAGGAAGAAAGCGCCCTACTTGTTGTTTCAGCCGTCACATTCTTTCTTAAAGAAGTTAGTTTTAGTCACCGACGGCCGTCAGATATGTGCTATCTGGGTCCTTCGGTTTGCACCTTCTGTATAGACCATAAAAAAATACACACGCATAAAAGATCTTACACCTGTTCTAAATTTGGTTGCTTTTACGAAAAAGAAGATACACGTTTATACACCGAGACACTCACCTGCACACACACAGGTTGAATCAGTTACCAGCTCCAATAAAACTTTACAACCATTTCATCAAGGGAGATGATTTACACACTCCACAATTTGATTGGCATGCTCAAAAAATGTGTGTTATGCCTATTATACCCCTAATATTTGCACACTTTATTAAGTGATGTAAGGGCATAAATGTCAAGATACATATAATTTGAGTGTGCCAATCAATTTGTTGAGTGTGCAAATCATTACCCTTTCATCAGCATCATGCAGCTCAATCGATGATTGTTGCATCCTTGTAGCCCCTTAGAAACTACAGAAGCGAAACATGTCATTTTTCAGGATAACCATTTTTAAAGTGTTTGAATGAGCACATACATTGGGAAACGATGCATCAGTTTTCTGTTGTATGAGCACTCAACAGGTTATTTTAGAAGAGTCTATTTAATGATTCATTTCATTTCAGAAAAAGGTTATTTAATGATTCAATTCATTTCAGAAAAAGGTTATTGAATGAGCACATACATTGGGAACTCATGCATCAGCAAATAGACTCCATTTGGTGGTATGCATCAATTTAGAACACGTTTTAAAAGAGTCTGGTATACATCAGCAAATAAAGTACATACTTGGGAAAAGGTTTTAAAAGAGTCTGATGTATGAGCACGCAAGCTTTTTATGTGCTGGATTTTCTTGAAAGAGTCTATTTGGTAAAAGTTTCGTGCAGAAAAGGTTATTTTAAAAGGTTGTTTGCCTGCTGAATTATTTTTGCACAAAAGTAGCTTTAAGATGCGTATTCTCAATTTTTTTTAAGTTCTTATTAAAGACGATGTTGATGGAATTATACATTCATAACAATTTATAATTATAACATCAAAGTATAAATATAGCGGAAGCAATTAGGATCAATTAACATGCAAAAATAATTAACCAAGATTAGGGTTACATACCTTTTGATTCTAGCAAGAACAAGAATCAATAAACTCCAAGAACAATCTAAAGGAAGATTGAATCACCGTCTTGTACACACGCTATTACCAAGTTAACCAAGAACTAGCTCGTTAATCACGTAAACCGGTAACCAAGAAATTAATTCGGGTTAGTATGTTAATACTATTCAGCCGAATATATTGAAAGAAAACAAAAAAAAAAAAAGAGAAGGGATTTTTGGCTTTTACAAGTGTATTTACCCCTTGAAAAACCCCTGGTCATTTATAGGGTAAATATTCGTGTATTGAGTTCTATTAGGATAAGCCTATAACAATGAAAGCTAATCCTATTTCAACACAAACTCTATAAATTCCATTATCTCCAATTTTCTCTTTTATCCTTCATGTTTATTCGTTATCATTCCATTAAACACTTTAACATCATTAACTATTTTAACGTGAAAAATCAATTAAATAAATTAATATTTATAAATCGTTAACTTGTCGAGAGTGCAATCCCGTGATCTTTGAGTTCGATCCTAACAAACACCGAACTATTATTTTTTACGTCCATAACAAACAGCTCCCACTCTGGACAAAATTTAAATATGTGGATCACATCGGTAGCCGTCTAGTTTTACAGACGCCGATGCCTCTAGACGAATCTCAAAGTAAGTCTCCTGAAAAAAACCCTTTTAATGATTCAACATTATTATATCCTTTTTGTTTCTAATACAATGTTTAATAGAGGATTATGGATCTCAAGTCATTCCTTAATTAACGATTCTGTTTCTCGTTTATCCGATTGAGCAAGATTACCAAATCCTTCTGAACGTATTCCCAGAAAATCTTGGTGGCCAAACATACATCTTACCATCCCACGAGGGGCCCCAGCTGTATAAACGTTCAAAACGAATTTGAAGGAACAAATACTTTATTAGACCACAAGCAAAAACTTATGAAGTTTTGCAACACTTCTGAAAACAATCCGTATAGCTACCAGTTACGTATAAGCTTTAATTGCCCTCACGAAATGCACTAGATCCCAAGACCAGTTTCCTAACCTGGCATCTCAAGTCTGAGGATAGACTATATTAAAAGATTACTTAATGACCAATCACATAAAGTAACAATCACATAGTGTGGATAAGTCCATATTCAATTCATCAAATATCATTTAAAATTTGGTATGTAATACACATCAATATACTTACAAGTATAGCCCAGCACCAACTTTAAATTTGTCCTTGATTTAATAATATTCCCATATTATTAAACGACAACAGGAACATTTAGAATAAATTAATATCCGATGTCTTTAAAACAAGTAAAATAGGAAACAAAATTAAATAACAAAAAAAACACAATACAACCATCATTTTATTTTAATACAAATAATACTGTATTACACATCCTTTTATTCCCAATACTAATCACAGATATGCATGAAACTACATAAGCTAATCGATAGTCCAATTCCCATGGCAATTTCACTAATTTTAACTTTTCCTCAGGTAAAGCTAGTAAAAGCATCAGCTAGGTTTTAATCTGTGTGAACTTTTATTAACTTGATTTCACCACACTCTACAGACTTGTTACTCGAACATAGTGATATCTTCCGCAGAAAATTACCCTGGCGCCTTTCATGACTCCAGGTTCATTTGGAGGCTCATAATATGAATTGGCAGCAGAATTGTCAAATACTATAATAGGTTTATTATTGAAGGCATCACTCCCAAGATCTGTCAACAAACTTCCAATCCAAAGTGCTTCCATTGCAGCTTCGACTGGCATGCCATGTACTCAGATGTTCGCGATGCATCGCAATGGTATTCTGCTTCTTGCACTTCCAGTCTACTGCTTCCTCCATGACACAAAGACATAAAACCCTCTGAGACTTTAGTATCATCTTAATTCCGCATTGCCAGGACGCATCACAGAAACCTGTAACATCAAGTTTTCTGTATCTGGATTTCCGCCATATACTAAAAACATATCTTTCGTATTCCTCAGATACTTTAGAATATGTTTAACAGCAACCCAGTGGAGCTTCCCCGGATTCTGTTGATACCGACTGACCAAGTTTTGAGCAAACGCCACATCTGGCCTTGTGCACCTTACAGCATAATGAATAGAATCCTAGCATAGCCGAAGCATAAGATACCCCTTTTCAAGAAGCTTTTTCCTCATCTATCTGCAGAAGCAACATTCATTTACTCAAATATCATGTTTGACTTCCATCGGTATAAAACCTTTCTTAGAGTTTTGCATATTGAATTTCTTCAATATCTTATCGATGTAAGCACTTTGGTTAAGTCCAATCAACCGCAGAGATCTATCTCTATATATCTTAATTCCCAGAATGTATGCAGCTTCTCCTAAATCCTTCACAGAAAAAACATATTCCAAGATCCGTCCTTTAACTTTCCTTAAGCTTTGGAATGTTAATTCCCATAATCAAAATGTCGTCGACATATAGGATTAAGAATACTACATCACTTCCCACTAGTCTTTTGCGATATACACATGGCTCATCACGAATTTGAATAAATCGCAAACCTTTTGATTTCATCATCAAATCGTTTTAATTTCCATTGACGTGAAGCTTGCTTCAAACCATAAAATGCCCTTTGAAGTTTGCATACACACCGATTGGAAATTTTGGATCAACATACCCTTCGGGTTGCATCCCATATAGATTGTCCCCTCATCTAAGCGAACCATTCAAAGAAAGGCAGTTTTAAACATCCATGTTGCCAAATCTCACCATCATAGTATGCAGCTATGGCTAGAGAATCCTAATAGCTCTAATGTCTGCTACTGGAGAAAAGGTCTCCCCACGTAGTCAAATCCATAGGGTTTTGAGTGCAAAGGCCTTTAGCCACAACGAGCTTTAAGGTGTGTACTTTAACCATCCAAGTCAGTCTTCTTCTGCTTGTATTAGCCACTTACACTCCTAACTACCTTGTCATTAAGGAGGGCGGGCTACTACAATCCAGACTTATATCGACTTTCATGGATTTCATTCCTCCTCATCCATTGCACCTTGCCATAAAACCTTATCATGTGTCAATCATAACCGCAGCTGATAATTAGCAGTTTATCCATGATCCCTCCTAACATCATCCTCAACCTCCATGTTTAGACACAGACGGTTGGTGCATTTTTAGGCCTTTCGGACCTACGGACAGGAATTAATTTTCCGGTTGAGGACCCAGACTTTTCGAAGGCTCTACTGTAATCTCGCTATGTTTTTCCCGAAGTAAATGTATCTATAATGGATCATCTTCCAGAACACCAAATCTCTCCCACTGAATATCCATATGAGATATGAGATCTCTTTCAAGAAAATCTCCATACCATGGCAAACAATAACTTTGTTTTCAGGTGGAAAGTAAAAAAATAGTAACCCATAGTTCCCTAGGGTATCCTACAAAGATACACTTTGACGAGATCTCTGTTTGATTAATCAAGCTGAGGCACGTTCAACCATACCCTCACACAACCCCAGACCTTTAAATAAGACATATTCGTAGGCACTGGCCAGAGCCATAATTCGTATTGTCCTTATCAACCATCTAGAGTGGGTACCATATTAAGAATACGCACAGCAGATTCTAAGGCATAATCCCAAAAGGATAATGGTAGAGTAGTAAGATTAAACATAGATCGTACCATATCTAGTAGTGTACGATTTCTCCTTTCAGATACACCATTTTGTTGTGGAGTATATGGAGAAGTAAGATTCTGAACTATTCCGTTCTCTACTTAGATAAGCTTTAAAACCTCTTGGCTTAAATATTCACCACCGTCTATCGGATCGAAGAGCTTTCAAATCTACTTTCCTAGTTGCAGTATCTAACTTCTCCTGCTGTTGAAAACCTTAAATGTTTCAAATACCATCATGTTTATGTTTAAGCCAAAATAAACATATCCATGAACGACTGAAATCATGCCCGTAAAGGTTAAGAAGTAGCTGAAGCACCTTCCTCCTTGACACATGTCTAATGGTCGACACACTACATCAGTATGAATTTAGACCAAGTAGATCTTGTAGCTCTTTCAATAAATGCTATTAAAAGGTTCTTTGTCATCTTCTCCCCCAGAAATACAAATTTCGCATTATCAAATTATTCCTCATTGATACTTTTCAAAAGACCCTTCACGTTGAAGCTTATTGCATGCGAGGTTTGCCAATATGGCAAGTCTACAGTGCCAAAGATAAGAAGAACCAAGTCTAAAAACTTTCTCATCTTATTGATGCTAAAGACAGAATTATTATTCTTGGTGACATTATCTATGCATGTCAATTTCAAAACACAACCATTCACGAAAAGAATTAGCACTAAAATGAGAATACAACCATTTAAAGAATACAGAAATTCCATTACTAGCAAACATATGTTTAAAACCAAGATCCAACAACAAGAAAAGGAATCAACACCTCTAACAATAGAAGGTGCAAAATAATCAATTGTTTAATAATTTCAGTACACACCAGAAGTAAAACTAAATCAAGAACAGTTCCTATGGCTTTAACAACTGCTTTTGGCTCCATTTGCCCATATTCAATATAGATCCCCATACGCTAGTATCCTGTTCAGCATTAAATCCCTTGCAGCGTAATACAAACATGAATTTTTAACCGGGCATCCCGTATCAATACCCAAGAATTTAATTTGTGAGTTAGATTTGAATAATTCAATTGCAAATTAAATTATACCGAACCTGCAAGCACTAAGCTCAGACATCTTCTTATGCACAAACGCAACTTTTCGAGATACAAGAGGGCAGTTCCTCTTACTATGCCACAGTATCATGTGGCCAGTGGTGACAAGCTTGATCTAGATTAGGATTTTCCTTTCTCTTCTTCGTGGATTAGGACTTTGGTTGAGAAGGCACAACTTGCTTGTTCTTATCACCTACCCTTCGCCCTTTTTTTTCTGCTTGTTTCCTTGGCGGTTTTTGAGATTGTTATCCCTACCCTTTTGTATTGCGAATAAACTGAGGAGTAGGGGTGACCTTTGTCCTTCCAAAACCTTTTCCACAGTCAATTACAATGCTGAAATCACTCACTTGGCTGCCCCCCACGCAATGCATATTGAAGTTTCTTACAAAATCCACCGAAATCCTTGTTAAGGGACCTGTTATTAGTTAACCTACTAGCCATATCATTGTCAGTATGGTTTCCCAGTGTATGTAATTGGTCCATGAGCCCCTTTCCATTTCCAATACATGTTCAATTACAGATTTACAACCAGGGGCCTTTTTGCAAACTATGTATTAGAATCTACCAGATCGGAGATATCTCTCAAGCAGGAGGTTCTCAAACATTTTTCTCGAATTCCGCCAGCATGTTTTGGGGAGGATAATTTTCCCAAACTGCCTTGCAAGAGGCAGGTGACATTTTTCCAAGCATAATACCAAAAATAAAAGCCCCCCCCAACAACAGAGTGCTTTTTTATATTCTTGCTTTCCATGCTGCCTTTTCTTTCAGCTGTTGCAGTCTCAGGGGTTGAGCAGGACAAGGCTTATACAAATAATAATAAGAATTCAGCAAACTCCTACTCTCAAGACAATTCTAGAGAACGAAGCCATCATTGAAAATATGGGCCAGTCAATGTGTCGTCGTTCAAAAAGAAGTTTAGAACGCAGAACTTAAAAAGCGTTATGTCGGAATGAGGCCATTCAATCTCTAACAGAAAAGTTCCAAAAAATCTCTTATAATTTTATCGATAAACAATTTTCAAGAAAATAAAAGATAACCCAGGTGATATACATATAAACCATAGTAATCTCCTTTAAAAACTCGAACCCATATGGACGATAAACCCATCACATCATTTGATCTGCTAGTGATGAAATGATCAACATGGTAACTTGTACGATCAATTAATTGACAAACATTTTTCATTTTCTAGATATTTATATGGATTTACATTGCCAAAACAGGTTCCAAATTGTAAGACATGATGTTCATCCCATCTTAATGCCTTTGAGTTTTCTAGATCTCACTAAAGGTAACTCAATTAAGTCCATTCTAAGCTAAAGACGTAAACACATTCATGTGAGATCCTCACTCAATCAAGATAGGTTTCTCTTCCATTTACGATATAGTCCAAAGGTCTCACTGACTTATATCATAATTTTCAAGTGTCCTTTAATTAGAGTGGCATTAGAGACTTAAGTATTAAGGGTATTCATTTTTTGATATGATGAAATCAAAATTAGTAGGAGAAGCATGCATACAACACCATACATACATTTAATAAAACATTTTTTATTAACTAATTTAGGTGAAGATCCAAATAAACATATTTTGGTTAATGGCATTGGATGAAACCAATTAAAGACAGTGCCTCCCAATAATCGCCCACAGACCTACTTTAGCATAAGTCTTTCAACTTAGTGTTTCGGGTGAGTAATTGAAAGACAAATCAACCTTAAGGTAATTTTTGTACTTTATGAACATTCGTTAGGAAACTCCAATTTGACGTACAAGCAAGAAGCCGAAATTTTTGGACAGCGCTGAAGCATTAACCATCCTTCTTTAGTCGGGTTTGACCAGCGACGCGTAAAACTTCCCACACAGTTTGTCATTTTGGATGAGCCTTTTCATACCATTCAGTGCAAAAAATTACCAATCAACTATTTGATCTTCAAAACAATTCTTAATTTTTATAGGATTTAGTCCATATTATTTATTTTTAAAAGTACCCTTTTGTTTACAACAATTCAACATAATTTAAATAAACAAAACAAGTATTAAAATAATAGACTAAATTATAAACACATAATAACATTTATATGCATTTATATAAATCATATAGCCACATGCATTCCATTTATATGATGAACCCTAATTAAATTCTAGGTTTTACTTATCATATAATCACAATCAATATATATAAGTCTTCCCGAATTTTAGATTTGCCATACTAAATTAAATGGTCATACAATTCATGTAACAAATAAGTTCTTATGATCCATGATAAACATGCATGATTTCCATGGATCCATACAATTTAATTACATGTTACTTAACAATTAATTAACAAGACCAAGATCGTAACCCATATACATGCATGACAATTTAACCATGTATAAAATTATGATTATTAGGTTTTAATATTTAAAATTTTCGATCAAAAAACAAAATTAATTTTTCGAAACCACTACAAAATTTTTTCAACCATAAATCATTTTATCAAAATTTATGTTCGACCAACACAAGAAATTTTTTCCAACCATAAATCAATGTTTACAAAATTTATGTTTTCGAACCACCCACTACATTATCCATAAAATAAAAAATCAAAACCAAAAATCACA
Source organism: Tanacetum coccineum (assembly GCA_026074375.1). Taxonomy (NCBI): domain Eukaryota; kingdom Viridiplantae; phylum Streptophyta; class Magnoliopsida; order Asterales; family Asteraceae; genus Tanacetum; species Tanacetum coccineum. Next base: position 16,435 of record BQNB010048382.1, on the reverse strand, counting down.
ACTACGTATTGTAATTAACAACCCCAGAACCCCATTGGCAGCGAATCCCGCTTTGCAGGCCCTACACCCTTCAAACCGCCCTGATCATCCAAAACACAACCCCAGTACAACAGACACGCGTACGCCGCTAGCGTCATCCATTCCACCTGCCACAAACAAATCCCCCCCGCAAAAGGGAACCAATACCTTTTGAATCTCAGCAGAGCCCAAGAATCCCAACCTCTCCAAGAACAATCTAAAGTAAGATTGAATCAACGCTATGTACACACGCTATTACCTCAAGATACACCAAGCAACAAGCTCGTTAATCACGTAAACCCGGTAACCAAAGAAATTACATCGGGTTAGTAAGTTTAAAAGTATTAGCCGAGATAATAGAAGCCAAAAGAGAATGATTTTGCTTTTAAACAAGTGTATTTCCCCCCTAGAAAAAACCCTTTGGTATTTATAGGGTAAATATAGTGTTTGAGTTTATGTAAGACACCTAACATTGAAGCTAATCCTATTTCAACCACAAACTCTATAATTCCATTGAACTCCAATTTCATCTTTTTTAGTCCTTCTTGTTTAGGTCGTTAGTCATTCCCATTAAAACACGGCTTTACGATCATATAACTATTAACCCGTGTAAAATCAATAAATAAATTATATTTATTAATCGTTAACTTGTAGTGAGTGCAATCCCGTGATCTTGAGTTCGATCCTAACACACAACTATTATTTTTACGTCCATAAACTAACAGATGTTATAATACCTTCGATTCCCATGTTTTCTGAAAGCCTCTAAAATCATGCAATAAGTGCTTTTCATATATAATAATTCAGTTAATAAGCAAATCCAAGCATTACTTTATGAACTCTTTATTTGTGAAATAATTTTCTTACTTTTGCTTAATAAGCACATCACATAATCAAAAGTAACCACACAGTCCGTTCATTAACCCCAACCCCGTTAATACATATTAAAAGATATAGTTTAACACTTACTTGTTGCTATTATGGCTCCCGACGCTTCTAAATTATCAATCAGCTACCAGCAGCTTGTTGTGTATGACTTAGTTATGAACCATCGCGAGCTTTGCCTGTAACAACTACATAATCAAAACCACATAGATCATCAATTCTCCTTATCATATATACCGATCAACAAAAAGTATCAAAATAAAACAACCTAAAAAAAATATACCACACACAGAGAAAATATTGAACCTTTTAATGGCATACTGGTAATTTACAACTCTGTCGAATAACTTCTAACACCCGAAGTGGTAAACACATTTAAGAGGGTTTTACTTGGCATGCACAGTTTATCTTTCTCCATATTGACACGTTATGCACAGTTTAATTTTCACCATTTTTACACGGTATGCACACTTTTCTGAGTGCATACTCTCTGCGTAAGCTAGACCGGACATTGCCTAGCATAGTAATGTGAAACAGAGCTTACTTTTTGAGACTTGAGAGTATATATAGTGGTGCTTATGGTCTTTGTAGTGAAACTTTTTATTGAAATTTATGCTCTTATAAATATTAATGTAGTAACTGTTAATACTATAAGTTTTCCAGAGATATACTATTCGGAATTACATATGAATAAGGAAACAAAAGGTTGCACAAATTATCTATACATAACTGAATGTTTGGAATTCTAAATGGAAAGCAACTTACAATGATAGTAGTGACTGATCAGGCAGACGCATTCCCAACCCTTGAACTCCAGTGGATAATGATTAAGCCTCGGCTTTGTTCGCTCACCATTTCTACAATTATCAACAAAGATGTTGTAAGTTACATGATGAGCGGCTGCTGCAGCCACTGGTGGTGGAGTTGGCATGTGTGGACCTCGAAGAACTACGGGTTATGGAATCGTGGGTCGGTTTATTGCTACACGTTCCATTCCCATTCCCACCCCCATGGAACGTCATAGGTTACTGTTTTCACTTTCGCTATTTCGTAACTTTTTTGCCGCCTCCTTCTGATATGCAGATCTTGCGCCCTTCATTTGCTGAGTTGTGGACTTCCGATATCGCTGCACAATCACAATCACATTACTTATCAATAAACTATAAATGTTCAGTGAGTAACAAATTTAAAAAGGCGCAGGACATTTAAAGGAAAAAGAAAGGGCAAAGTAAAAATTATGAAGAAAGTATGATAAAAGTTCAATGCATACTTAAAACCGTCAAATGTGAATATTTTACAAAATCTTAGAATGTTATGATAATTGATACGCCTGCTTGAGGAAGTTAAGGTCATTTGAAGTAGTTTCCAATTTCTCAGTAAACTCATCTCGTCATTGCATATGTTACATAAACTTTTTGAAAGATTACTTTTACTTTACCTATTGTTTAGCTACAAACTCGTATCACGCCACATACTGTGAGAAGATGACGTATCTACTGATCTTTTTCGAATATTGGAACGTTTGCTTCGAGGTTGACTCGAGTACGAAGAAGGTCCAGCAACATCCTGAGTATCTGTAAACGGAAATTGAGGAACATGACATCAGTTTAAAAACTTCTTTCAACTAAACAATGAATAGTACTAAGCTATCAGAAAACAAACTACATATTGACATATTAACGAATAAGAAGCAAATAATATATACTTTAGAGATACGCTGCCTCTTGTTATCAAGCTTCTCCTTCTTCGCCGTCTTCCTCTGCTCCTCAGCAAGAACCGCTACCCTCTTGGCAGTTTTAGCATACGGGTCCTAATCGCCTTTGGCAGAAGTTCAAGTAAAGCTTGAACCTGAATTATAGCAAAAATGCTCTTCATAATCAATGATAACGTGGGTGGTGTTACAAAAAAACTACATATACTTGCTGTGTTTCCATACTCACATGTGGTTCTAAATCCATTAGTTTAACCTCAAAGCAATGTGTACGTGAATGCATGGCTGCAACTACAGCTAAGGACCCACCTATGCCAGGCACACTAACAATCCTGCATTCCAGTTATCCGCAAAGTAAGAATCCCTTCATACATGGGCAGAAAAGAAAGAATAAAAAAAGGATCCTATATAAGCACCATTTAGTAAAAATAGAATGCATATCAGCTAGCGTGTAAGACGTAAGATATATAGATATACCTCCCATGGAAGTTTTTTAAGGCGCAACTCTCTGCTCCATCAACTTCGGATTCGATATTTAGTGCAGCCACCGGAAGTTATCTTTGCCTTGTGGGAAATTTCAATTCCCAAGTTCAGTCAGACGTTGTCAAAAGATCCACCATCTGCATAGAGGGAGTCAACCAATTAGTATTTATGTTATTTCCTCACACATAATTATTAATGATATAAAACCAAACACAGAAAAGCACTTCTATAAGCAACCCCAAACACCCATATGTTATCTTGTTTTTCACAAATTTGGAACGCACATAATCCATTACATGACGTGTATTATATATGTTATAACAGTAAGGTTACTCCTATGAAACAAAAACCATATTGGTATAAAATATATGCAAATAATCCAATGAAGTGATGCCGTATTTAGCAACTCCGTAGGGATCAAAGGTAAGATATGCAAGAAACGTTACGAACTGAACTCAGAATGTTTAAGTAACTCTTAACATGGCCAGCAGAATCGCAAACATCCCAAATACATAACTAAATTATTACAATTAAGACGCACATTTCAAAAGAATCATCATCTAAAATCATTATCGAAAGTGTGTATATATATATATATCATTTGTTAACAAACCCGCTCACGCATTTTCTCCTGCAACAAATATGGGAGTCACAACTTTCCAACCACCACAACTTTCCCACTTTAAGATTAACACCTACATAGCATCAAACATTTTTTTTAACACTAATAACTAATCGAAAAATCCAACAAAAAATTAGTAACAGAAAAATAAATAACTACATAAATAGAGTTCAGGAAAATTTCATTACAAACTTAAACTTATAAAACTCAAATAAATGTAAAATAAACTCAAAAAAATACCTAAAAAAATCTTTAACAGTTGATGGTGGAACAAAAAATTATAAACAAAAACCCTTTTTGTTAATTAAAACAAACAAAAGACAATGAAAAGAAGAAAATACCTCGGTCTCCATGTTTCAAATAGATGTTTATGAATCGAGATTTATTTTCAGATATGAATCGGGATGGATCTTCAAACAAATGACAATGATAAGATTGATGAATTAATGGGAGCTCTAGAAGAGTCTATTAATCTTGTGTTATGGAATGAATGGGTTATACATAATGGGCTGGACTATACATGTATAGTAAATTATTTGGGCTATAACTGTTTGACTGTCCAGGTACTGTTTTACTGTACAACGGCTTTGGATATAACATAACCAGGGTTAACTATTTTGGGCTTGTTATGAGATCGGGCTAATTTGTTGGTGAGTTATCCCTTAGGCCGAGCATTTCTCTTTTACTACAGCCAAGTAGTGGTGCAAATCCTAACCGGTTTTTTTTAAAACCGGTAAAAAAAATCGTAACCGGTTTTTTAAAAAACCGATTTTTTAAAAACCGAACCGGTTTTATATAACCGAACCAGTTTTTTACCGGTTTTAAAACCGGTTTTAACCGGGTTTTTAAAAAAACCGGTTAAAAAATCCGGTTAAACCCGGTTTTTTTATTTTTTTTATTAATTTTTTTTTATAACCGTTAATAGTTTTTAAAAAAAACCCCGGTTTTATCCGGTTAAAAAAACCGGTCAACATGGAAGTCAAGACTAGCCGTTACAATATTTTTTTTAAAAAACCGGTTTTAACCGGTTTTTTTCGGTTTTAAAAAAAAAAAAAAATCCCAACGGCTACTAGCCGTTTATACCCGTTTTTTTTGTTTTTTTTGTGTTTTTTGATGATTTTAGGGCATGGCTTAGTACTATAAATACATGTAATGGGGGGGGTTGATACACATCAAAAAACACTCACTAATATCTCTTTTTTCTCTCGATTCGTGATATATATACTCTTAATTTCTAAATCCCTATTAATTCGGAAAACTCACAAATACAACAAGTTCCCCTAATGCTCCGTTTCTAATAGGCCTGGTCAAAAAATTTACACAAATGAAGATGTGGTGCGAATTAGACCAACTACGAGAAAAGCGGATGTTTGGTCTAATTACGATATGGTGTAGTATGAACGATGGGGGTGGAAAAAGGCGCGTGTGCAAGAAATGTATGAATTTATAACCCGGGTCCAACTCTACACTCCGGACTCATAAGAGCGGTTGTAATGCGGTTAGCCAAAATGATACGTCACAAGGTACTATTGGTGCGGATGGTCAAGTTTTTATATTTGATAATGATGCGGTTCGACTTGATTTTACGAAGTTTGTCATTCAACAAGCGCTTCCATTCAACCACTTCGCCTAACGTACAAGGCTTATGGAGATCATCAAAAAACTGCTAACAACCGCGGTATCAACATGTAAGTTCGTACTACTCTTAGAGTGATGCTTTTAAATTATGGGAAACGGTAAAAAAGCTATTATTGATGTTTTCGGATTATAAATATGGTGTTTCTATATAACACAAAAAAACTACGGATACTTGGACGACACCTCTAGTACGGCAAATTCTTATTAGGCGTTAGGCTCATTGGTTTAATCCGAATCTTGGTTATTAATTGAAATGGACAATTGCTTCTTATAAACTATTTGGTTATCCTATACGGGATCTAATTTAGGGAAAAATTTTACATGACACTTTAATTGAATATAATTTAGTTGATAAGGGTTTTTACGTTTCACTAGATTTATGATTCCAATAATACTGATGCTATGGAATGTTTAAATTATGTATAAAACCCGTTTTAGTTGGTCTTTTTTTCATTTCCGCGTTGTGTTGGGCTTCATGTTATAAAATTTATCCGTGCAAGTGGCATTAATAATATGTGGATAGTTGTTCCGGAATCGAAAATTTTTTAGGGGTTTATTAGTATGAGGTATATTAGTTTCGAGTAGAACGAACGACAAAATGAACTATTAGATAGATTTTCGTTGATAAACACTGTGGGGTAGAGAACCCCTAGATCCTTGCTTGGATAATAATATCTTAGGTTGGAATTCTACTTGGCATGATGTTTGGAAAATATAATACGGACTCAACGTGAGCTTTAAACGCTTTTTAATGAACCACTTGTTAATAGAAATAAGTCCGTTTCGATAAGCTACCAAGCTAGGGATCTAGCTAACTGATTTAATATTGTTTTACAAGTTTTAACAGTGGCGCTAATGAAACTATATTATCGGGTGTTTATTACCCAACTTTAGTCATTCGTATTAAATCAATTCTATGCTTATGACGGTAAAATTCGACGAATTAAAAACCTACAAGTCAAATGTTTAGAAGTATGGTTAAAGTTATAAAAAAGAAGAAATTTGTAAAATATTTTGTCATTTTACCTTTGTTTTTTATGTTCCGCCGCAACTTAATCATGTTGTTGTAAATGTTGGCGGCGTTAGAACTTTGTATTAACAGAATAATAAACAATTTATGACTTATCATTGGGTTAGATCGCTAAAGAATCCTGGACCCAACTATTATGATAAGCTTCCAGAAATTTTTGTGTATTTAACGTGTAACTTTTAAAATATTATTTGGTATTTATGCAACAAATATGGTCAAATACAAAACATCAGTTTGTTGATGCGCAATGCGGGGGATCCGTCCGAATGGAAGTTGACTTTTAATTATAACCTTTATAATTAGTTTATTTGAAGAACTTGCTACAAAGCTTGTCATACGAATATCGGCCCAAAAATGCTGGAGTTGGGGACAATTTGTATGGCTACAAAAACTTTTTAATAACTTTTAAGGCCGAAGGAGTTTACAAACTTTGACATTTTGTGCTTTTGGTGGTAAGAAAGTGAAAATCCATTTTAATTTATCCGCTATGGGCTCGTGCTTATTAACGGTCCAAGCTTCTCGACGGTAGCTTCCGAATCGGCTTTTCTATTAGCGGTTGAGAATTATTTCGGAATGAGGTCAGACTTAGAGACCCCCGAAATCCGTGGAATAGGTGTGTGTATGTGGTTTGAGAAAGATTTATTTGTGACGCGGGGTAGATAGGGTACAACATGAGTAACATCTTTGGACGGTTCGATATTAGAAGACGTTGAAGAAACTGTGTAGCTAAGAGAAGCAGTTGAATTAGGATATCACTTCCGAAATATCGCATTAGATGAAGGTTGAGTTTGAAGACTTAGATATTGATACCGTATATGTAGTAAAGATTTTTTGGAAGATTTAATGGATTGTGTATAACTCGGTGCTGGCAATTGCCGTGTAGCTCGACATATCCGTTGAGTAACCTAATGATGTTTTGGGTGATGGGCTGCCTCGTAAGCTCGAAATGTATTTAGTATTTTATGATTTTTAGTTGTTATATTGGTATTGTTTAAATAAAAGTTTATGGTTGTATTTTTTTGTATGTTTCCTGTTAGCAATACATAAAAGTTTGATGTGTATTTGTTTAGTATGTTTCCGGTGTATTGTTTAATTAAATGTTTGATAATTAACAAGTTTATTAAATAAATGTTCGAAGTTTTAAATTCCGAAAAAAACCGAACCGGTATAAAAACTGATTCCGAACATTTATAACCGAAAAAAACCGAACAGGTAAAAAACCGATTCGGAAAATTTATAACCGAAAAAAACCGATTCCGAACATTTATAACCGAAAAAAACCGATTTCGGAAAAACCGAAAAAACCGAAACCGGTTATTAGAAAAACCAGTTTTTTTTAACTGGTTTTCTAATAACCGGAAACCGGTTTTAACCGATTTTTTTGCACCACTACAGCCAAGTAGGGGTGAGCAGAAAAACCGAATAAATCAAAAACCGAACCGAACTAATAATCAAACCAAATTTGTCAAAACCGAATCGAATCAAACTACGAATTTGATTCTCGTGTTGGATATGGGTTTGACGGTGTGAACCGAAAACCGGAATATGTATAAATATATATATACTTTATATATACAAAAAGATCAATTAAATTTTATTCTAATATAAAAAAACACTTTTTATATTTGAAATAATTTTTTTTGATAAATATTTATGTAATTTTTTTCTTTTTTTAAAAATAAATGGTCTAATTCGGGTCAACCCAAAAATCGAACCTAGTTCGAGTCCGGTTTTCGAGTTGACCAATTTTTTTTAACCGAACTAACCGAACCGAACAACCTGATAACCGAACCGATCAACACCCCTAGAGCCAAGAGTGCTTAATTTTTTTTGGTTTGGAATTTTCTTTTGCGGTAAGTTCGTAAAAAGAAATGTGTGTTATCAGGTTGCATTTGTAAGGGCTGAAAAATTGATTTGACTTTTGGTATAATTTTTTGGATTATGGTTTTAGATTGGTTAAAACTTATAATTCTGAGTTGAATTTTTGGGTTCGTTGATATAACTTAGATGCTAGTTTGATTCCCATGGCATGTGTCGATGATAGTAATGATGCAGTGGAGCTCAAAGGTAGTAAAGATAGTCAATCTGAATTATCAAACATCTTTGACTAACTGAAATCTCAAGTTTTCAATTTGACCAACAAGATTCATATTTATGAAAATGATAATGTGAATTTTGATATAATGTCTTCTATGAAATTAGAAAATCTTAATCTCAAAAAGACATTAACAGAGATTTAAAAAGAAGTTGTTGATGTTAAAGCTGAATTATTTAAAAGAAATCCTCTATTTGAGAAAGATTTTGTAAAAATTGAAGCACAAAGTATTTCTTTTGAACTATAACTTCAGAAAAAGACTCAAGAAAACAAATCTTTAACATCAATGCAAAAAGAAAATGATATTTTTTTGGCATCATTACAAATACAAAATTAGCATTTAAAACAGACTTATCAAAATTTGTTTGAGTCAGTTAAACATTTAGAGGTTGATACTCAGAGTTCAAACAAACTTCAAAAAGAAAATGAAAATTTGAAATAAAAGATTTCTGAACTCACTGAGCAACACAAGCTTTCCGAAATGATTTTTAAAAACATTTAGATTGTCTCAAACAAGATAATGAACTTGAGAAAATAGTTAAAAACGTTGAAACCAAGAAAATGTTTGATTCTCAAATCACAAAAGTTTCCATGAAAATGGGGGAGAAAATTGTTGAGCTGGAAAAGACTTTAGCAAAACGAATAGAAAAAAATTATGACTTGTAAATGGAAATTGATAATCTTGAATATGCTTTTGCTTTTGAATTAAAAAGGGGAAAAGGTGAGAAAATGGCAATTTTTTCGAAGAAGAAAAACGTGTTTTTGTGTCAAAGATTACTCACTTAGAAAAGATCTTAGCTCAACAAACAAAAGATTTTCAGGATGCCAAAGTCGATTTTTCAAATAAAACGACTGAGTTCGAAACGTATTTTGAAAAACTTGAAAATACAAAAGTTGTCATCGAACGACAATTGGCTCGTAAGATTGATGATTTTAAAGCCGAAAATATCAGCTTTTGAAAGAAAATGATATTTTGAGAGCTCAAATGGAAAGTCTGAAAGAAAAGTCTCTTGAAACTAAGTTTGACAATCCTTCAAGTTTAGGAAAACCACCTTGTGATAAACATTTGACAAAACCTCAACTTCCATAACCATGGTTTGCTCCCAAAATTGTTGTGCAAAAAGATTTGTCAAATCCAGTCACTCCATAGTCTTTGCTTAAGAATGAAAAAGATCAGTTGTTAAAACAAATTGATTTTTAGAATCAAAGTTGGCATCACAAGATCTTCTTTCTCTTCAAAAAGAATACAATGAGTTAAAAACTTTTATAACAACCCGCAATTTTCATCAATATAAATATCCATCTATTAAATTAGATGCAATGTAATATCCATCTATTAAATTAGATGCAATGTAATATCCGCCTATTATAAATATATCACCTTCTTACAGGGAAATTTTTTGCTTTATCTCAATATGCAACGTAACTTGCATCTCTAAGTACTATATCTATGTTTATATTATGTAAACATCCTAATATGGAAGTTACTATCTATATCATTTTACTAAGTACATTTATCATTTACGTACTTTTCAAAAAGTTATTTCAAAAAAGTATTAAAGCTTAATGTTTACATCAAAACCTTAATTATATCGTAATGTTAAATATAAAATGAATGTTGCCAAACCTTCAGGTGCTTAACAAGTGTACTAATGCACAATATTTGGAATTATATTTTACCTCAATTCAATGTAAAGTTTAAACTCACAAATGTACAGCTAATCATGCCTAAAACCTTATTTAGGTCATTTAAGCTCATAAACCATGTTTAACTTTACACCTTTTAGACCGGTACAAGTATTTATTCTGACTCCTAAAACCCTAATCTATACTATTCTAACCCTTAATCGTGTTTTAAAACCTATAACTATAAAACAAAACCTAACTAATTTCACTTAAACTTAAACTAAACCTACCTAAAACTAAGCCCTCTAAAACCTTAATCCTAAGCCATAATTCGCAAATCCTAACCCTAATCTAAACTTAATTACCCCTTAATCTAACCTAATCCTATTTTAAAAACCTAAACCCTAAACCGAAAGAAAAGAAAAACCAACGACACCATTTTCTTCCATTTTTGACCCTTTTTTACTCTAAGCTAACAACCTAAGAACATAATAGACACTATATGACTCACCCAGCAGCACCCAAGTAGGCTTTCAAGCACTACCATCATACTCTTGTAGCTACATGTAAATCAATCACCTCCTTGTTGTCTCCTTGTTAGCCGTTGCCTCCAATCATACCATACACCATCAAGTATTAGTTTTTAGCTTATAAGACTCATCATATAGCCTTACAATACTCACGCTAGCTATCTTAGCCCTTATCAAGCTTTAGATGCAAGAAAACTTGAGGCACAAGGTTACAAGCCCTATATAAACCAAAAAATAACACCACATTTCATTTATCCCACAATTATCTCATTACCTCAAATGGAATTCTAGCTTCATAGAAGCATAGAAGATCACGAGAAGTCTAAGCTCAGAATAGAAGCCAAGATAAAGAAAAACGAAAGCTTGAAGTCATTACTAGGGTAGAACCGAAAACCCATTTGAACCATTTTTACTCAAGGTAAGCTAAGATATTGTTACATAAGAGTATATTCTATACAATAATATTTCATAAATACTCTTCAGAATCATGTATCGAACTCTTGTTGAAAGCCTTTGAATGCTTCAAAACCCCATGTGTCATTTGGATAAAAATCTAAAAGACGAGCCACGTTTTGATTTTCAAGCTAAGAATTTTTTTTCTAAACTTTTGTTACGTTAGAACATCTTATTTTTGCTTATTCTTTTATATGCTTTATAACTGAAATATCATTTTGAAATCATAAATAGCTTTGCATGACTTTTTGGACTTGATTGCTAAATATTTCCATCGATTGGGGTATATATCGTAACTTTCTGAAAATTTAATTATAAAGGGGATTGAAATGTTATTTTCTTAAAGTCTATCAAAATCTATTAAGGACCTATTTTGCCAAGTTTCAAAGTTAAAGGTTTAATTATATATTAATTTATTTATAAAGGGATTAAACTTGTAAAACGTTTATAAACTGGGGTATATTATTGCTAATTTTGCAAATTATAATATTTTATATTTTTATATTAATTATAAAAAAAAAATATATAAATTATTCTGCATTTGGAAGAAACTTAAATTTTAAATGTTATCATATTACTAGGGTAGCTTCATATAAGGGGTTTTCATTTGGGCTATACAATTTTACGAGTTTGCTGGATTTACGATTTAAAGTGTCCTGGCTCCTCAAACGTTTACTACATGATAAATCCAATCAAAATGATATTTCATTATGACATAAAACATATCCAATCAAACTAAGACTTGACATATTACCCAGGTTGTGTGACAAAGCCGTTACTTTCATTACTATCTTTGCCATCAATAGATTTCCCTTGCTTATATTAAGGGGTTATAGCCTCGCATTCAATCTTTTAAATGTTTCATAAACCCGCGAGGGGGATAGATGTTATAAACCATGAATGCAAGTATTTTCTGTATGCTATCCTGATACATTATTGCCCAAGTCCCTACTTTTGCCATTAAGTCTCCACTATCATGAACCGTTAATTATTCGTCCGGGGGTAGCGCAGGAATGCTGTGTATAGATTATTGGGAGATGGGACTCCCCGTTGGTTGTACCTATACTGTCGGTAGAATCCTATAGACACTCATTTGTATAACTTTGCGGCGTGTTTCGGAAAAGAACACCGTTGGGGCAATTATTTGTGGGTTATATTAACCTAAGGCTTCGGTGTCATGAGCTTAGGGCAATAATACTATTTTTCATGATAATTGTATGTGTTGCAATTATTACAAACTATGAGTGTATAACAACGTAATCCACTATTGAGCTTGTATTCAAAACTGTTTACTATAAACCTATAAATTTCACTCAACCTTTGTGTTGACTTTTTAGCATGTTTATCTCAGGTAACTGAACATCTTATGAGGAAGTTGGCACGGACTTGAAGAGGACTACACTGCTATCATTAAACTTATGTTTTCATGTAGATTTTGGGACCTCTGTTTGTAAAAACTCTGATGAAATAATGAATGATAACTTATCTTTTAAAACGTCTCTTTCGAGTCATTTTCTATGATTATGACTGTTGTACTATGAAATAATACCCCAGATTAGCTTCCGCTGCTATATGTCAAAAATGGGGGTGTTATAATTTCATGCAATACCCTAAAAGCAAAGTTTGATTCTCTAAACGAACAAAAGAAAAATATCTTGTTTCAAACTCATCGAAACCTAAAGTAAGTGTTTCGAAGAAGGTTTACACGAGTAAATCTTCAAAATCATTTCCGAAGAAGGTGTCTCACATTACAACCTACTCTTTGCAAAAATGTATAAATTCTTTTAAGAAACCTCAAATTTTTGAAACACCGACTCCTCAAAAAATGTTTTTCATATCATACGCTTCAGTGAGTAACAAACAGTTTTTGAAATCCACTCTCTTTTTAGAGTTAATGCAAGTGTAGAGACCAAAGGAAAGTCGTTTAGAATCTCTCGAATATTCAAAATCAGAAATGCTTTCGCTGTAACACAAGAATGACCCTGCTTTTGAAAAAACCCAATCATTGAACAGTATATCGTTCATTTGAAAAACGAATTTTCGAAATCACACACCTATATTCAAAAATAGATGAAAATCTTTTTCCTTACAAGATTTGAAACTCCATAAGAAACACCAAATTTTAATAATCAATAAAAAACAAAAAAGTTTTAAATCTCCGTTGATTCTGTGAGTACTATTTCAAAATGAAACACTGATTTTCAGTTCTCGTTGGAATTCAATTTCTTAATAACGAATCTCATGTGTATTACTCTAAAAACAAAATAATGTTAGCAAAAGAAGTTTCAAAAGTTGAATACTATTTTATAATTTTGTTAATCCATTGAAAGAAAATAGTCAACTTTGTTGTGTTTGTTTTTCAAGTCGTAATATTAGCAAAACTTGGGAAAATTATAAGCTTTGTTTCTCGCTATGTCATTTACAATTAACTGGTTTGCCGTTTGTAACTAAGGCCGTTTCATGAATCTCGGTGGCCATGTGCCATCACCACAAAGAAGCCTTTAAACAAACAAACAAAATACACATGTATTAGTAGTGCATGAACTAATTAAATTAAAGTTTCATATTGTGTCTATAAATAATAGAAGTGAATGAAAATTTGTAGTCATCGTCAAGCGGTGGACCTATGTAATGGCACCACTTGCGCTCTCTTAAAAACGACACTATTCTCCACTTTGACACAATTTCTCTTCCGGTATGTCTTAAACCTCACAGTTCCAATAAGAACATCATAAATGGTATTGCTCGGTCACAAATGTATCGATACCCGTCTTTCATTGAAAAGTAAGGTTAGCTAGGTACTCGGTTTTACGTAATAAGAAAAATACATTTTGTAACTTGTCGCAGGCTATATCAGAATCTGTAACGTAATATTATAAGATGTATAGTTCCTTGTAAGTTGAATGTGATAGGATGTTGATTTAGCTTCATTTTGTAGTATATAACAATGATTTTTCATGCATAGGAAATGTAGATAAACAACTTGCAGTACCTTTTTAAAGCTAAAATGTGTGATTGTCACCTGAAAAAGTAGACTTTACAGTTTGAGCTTACAAAAATCTAAGCCCATATAGTATAACTGCTTTTAAAGTTCAAGCCCAAATAGAATAAACATTATTTAACATAGGGGTGTTGCTCGGTTCGGTTATCGGGTTGTTCGGTTCGGTTAGTTCGGCTAAAAGTTTTTTTTTCCATCCAACCCCAAAACCCAAACGAACTAGAATTCAACCGAACCGATTGAATTCGGTTCGGTTTTCGGGTTGACCCGCAAACCCAAATTACACAATTTATTAAAAAAGTAAATAATTACATAGGTATTTAGCAAAAAAAATTATTTGCATAAAAAATGTTTTTTTTATATTATGATGAAATTTAAATGGTATTTTTATACATATAAATATATGAAAAATATATGTATTTACGTAAATTCGGTTTTCGGTTCAGATTGCCCAACCCATATCTAACCTGAAATCCGAATTAGTAGTTTGGTTTGGTTCGGTTATTAGTTCGATTGGATTGTTTTTGGTTCACTTCGGTTTTCGGTTTTACTGTCACCCCTGATTTAACACCCTCGGTTTCGAAAGAAAGTTAAAACCGAAGTTATACTTGTATAAATGTTATGAACTAAACCACTCACTTTTGTATTGTTTGATTAGATACAGTATATAGGACAATTTCTATTAGGTTAACCTTACCCCTCATAAAAAAAACACATTAAAACGTAAATGATATGATTTTTTTCATAAAATAGCAACGAATTTTTCAAATGTACTGATTTGATACGTGAATTTAAAAGTGTTTCTCTTTACGGACTTTCATGTTTTGTTTTAATATGCACTAATGTTCACAGGCTACCGGTTAAAACCGGCAAAAAAACCTACGAGACATTTTTAATAATGGATTTCGGTCATAAAATTGCAACAAACTTTTTTAAATGTACCAATTTGGTACGTGAACTAAAAGATTAAAATATACATGACATGTCATCAACATTAAGTTTTCGGTAAAACAAATATTTGCATGCATATTAGAACAAAACATAAAAGTCTGTTACTTTTTTACTAATTTGTTACATTTGAAAAAGTTCGTTGCTATCCAAATCGGTACATATGACAAGTTTTTGGTCCTTAAAACTTGAGCCAGCTCCTGATGTACAATATAATTCAGATTGAGCCAAACTTGAATATTAAGACTTGAGCCAATTTTTAGTTAAGCACGATTCAACTCATTACCACCTATTGGATATTGTTCCACTTTGATAATATACTGTAGTAGCCACATTCTAAGACTTTTAAAGAGAACAGAAGATTAATAATTATTAATCATAGCAATACTAGAACTATACAAATAGAGGTGATTACACCTCTTTAATAAAACACTGTGAATTTCCAAAATGACCTTAAGCCCAACTCAAAAGATGTCTAAAACGACATTATTTTGAGTTTTAATAGTAGTTGCTAATTTGAGATAGTATCATATTAGTACAAAATTCATGAGATTGGGGCAGTCCAAAGTTGTGCATTTTTGACCTTTGAAACACTCTCCAACACCTCAAATGGAACAATGTCTCCCATTATTATCACCATCTTGGTTTCCAAGTCCACTTGGTAGGATGTCACTCCTGTAAGTTTACATTACCAATACAATTGTTTATTATTGGGACAACCAATCATCATAAATTATGTTATCATATGAAAATACTATAGTTGTAAATTTGTAATGTTACCTTC